>JAQIWR010001139.1:0-14970 GCA_034695945.1 Glomeris hexasticha
ACTGCCCCCGGGTGCCATTTTGCGTTTCGAGACCCGTAACTGACGTTCCTTGGGGAGTACGGACGCATTCTTGGTGGGAAATTGTAGCTTACAGGCCAGCATTTCACATGGACAAAGTGAATAATTAATCATATAATTTTTTTGAATCGCTTCAGGTGTGAACAAATGAAAAACGGAAACTACTTTGACATGCGGAAAACACGTTCGCATTTCCTGCATGGAATGTTATGCAGCGATGTGTACGCAATTTTAACTGTTCATTCCTTAGGTCGATAGCTTACACCAATTAAAATTTCGCGAGTTTTGACAGTTTATTTTTGGTTCTAGGTCGCTTGGTGCGCACTGCCCCTCGTACCAATCGGCCCCGCTCTCCCCTAATGTTTCACATTTTAAAGGTTACTTTGCATGGAACAAAGTAGACTGTAAAACTTTTCAAGGTGTCCATGCAATTTTATTGTTAATCGTTTGCAATTTTCCTTCACGACAAAATTTCAGTCGGACCTTGAACGTCAATGACAATTTTAAAATGGGTGTTTCTGTGTCAGAAATGTTGACACCAACTTCAGAAGGAAAGACATTTGAAGTGGCAATGTATTTGCAGTGTGAAAATTTCATTTTGATCCGCGTTTGCGTTACATCCTTTGTTGCGTGACTTGCGTCATCCCTCTTGGCAGCCATCATGTCTGTTAAGTTGACAATTATGTTTTGAAACAATTCTTTTATCTGGGCAGGTGCCAGATGAAAATGATGATGTGGTTATTTCGGAACCTATCCTCTTGGACATTGAGACCCCATCGCTAGGATCGGTGATCATCGAACAGGGTGGGGCCCTTGTTTTCAGCTCTTCTGTCCCATTGGCCAAATTAACAGCTTTGAATATCATCGTCAGAGGAAGGCTTCAAATAGGAAGTCCAAATTGTGAATTTGTTGGAAATGCTGAAATTGTTCTGACAGGTGCACACCCTTCACCTTCTCTTGGTTTAGACCTTGCGCGCATGTGTCTGGTAATATAAATTTGTACGTACTCATTCAGAACGAAGTGAGGACCCAGTGAAAACACCAGACTTTAACCAGAAGGTTCTTGGGGTTGATAGAGGAGGGTTGTTACATTTATTTGGAAAGGAGAAGCTTTCGTGGACCAAACTGTCGACGACCGTTCGGAAACCTCTTGTCGCTAGGTATCCGGAGAACCAGATCCTGAATCTAGTTGACGATGTCTCATCTTGGGAGATTGGTAAGTGTTTTATTATTTTACTATGTCTATAACTAGAACTTATCTGAAAACAACACAAAGGTCCCAATTCGGTTTCCATTGATGGCAACGAAATCAATGATCGCGTTTGTCGTTACGGAGTGACATCACATTTAAGAAATTACTTTTTATAATTCGTGGTTTTAAATTTAAGATTTTACTAAACTTCTAAGATAACCCTGATTAAACAATAGCTACAGTAATTGTAAAAAATAAAATTGATTCTACCCTCGCGTGTTTTGCTCATATATATTTAAATCCACTTGATGTTAACATATTTCAGAATTAATCATCCCCCTGTATATTTTTATGCTTTATTTATCTTTGTATCTATATTGTTACCTGAGTTTGACTTTATTTTCATGCAAATTAATAACCGTGGTCAATGCATTGTGTTGAACCGCGTGTCGATAAAAGCTGTAAAGTGTTGCGACGTTAACAACAAAGTTGCATATTAATGTCATTAACCCAAATTTGTATTATCTCAGCATTTATTTGAATGAAATTGAAGTTTGCATGTTTGGTTTTACTTTCCCAGGTGACCGAATTGTTATAGCAGCGACCGATTACAACGGCAACGAGTCCGAAACATTCGAAATTGCTTCTTGCCCGGAGTGCACTTCAAAGCAAATACGCATACAAGGTAGGTAATTTTATTATATTACATTACTCATACATAAATATTTCTAATGCAGCGAAGTGTAAATTACAAAATATATGTGCAAATTGCAATACGTTTTGACGACCGTGTTAACGCTCGTGCGGCAAAACCAAATACGCTTGATAATTAGTACATCAAGTTTTTGATATTCTGCTCTGCATATTTTATATGAAGTTATTCAGTGTTTGTACATAAGTTGCACAAAATGACAGCTGAACTCTGGATGTTAATGCCACTGCTAGTTTTTGGAATATAGATATGCATTTATTGACCTTAAAAAGTGTTGACCTACATGAACAATATTTTCACAATTAGATTGTTTTATATTATTTATTGTGGCTTTTGCAGTACATTAATTAAACTATAATGCATACATTTCAAACAGATGTTGCAAATATATGAGGCATATGTCCGACAATGAACTTTCACTCGACATTGGTAATTTTTAGCCTACTTTGCAAACTGTTACAGATAGATCACTAGTTGCAATTAAAAAGTTGTAGAGCATATCATCAGCAGTGTAGTGAACCTATTCTCTTATTTTTTGAGGCAAACTACACTTATCTGTAGGTTATTTGGCAACGCGCGTCAGGTGTACTGCAGGGAAGCACGCAAACTTTCCAACGATAACCTCATTATTAAAGGCTTATTCCTTTATAATTTTCAGTTAGGATAGCTAAAATATTTCCTGTTTGAAACAGCGAACACTTATTCTAAGTTTAGATTGAATTGTATCCAGGTTATGTGAAATATACGCATTTGGGAGAATTAATTGAGGGTATCGACACGCGTGCCGCTGTTGGACTCTTGACAAGAAACATTAAGTTCAGGGGAAAGATGGATACATCCTGCTATGGTAACAACAAGTGTGATGTGTATAAGTTTGACACATTTGGAGCTCATATTCGGGTATGTTAATGTTTACCATTATTACGTAAATGCGGCTACGTAACCTTGCTGAATCATTGATATGGAATTTTCTGGGAATTGCTTTAAGGTTGGAGTTGATTTTGAAGATGCTAGAATAGTTGGTGTTGAGTTTACAGATGTTGGCCAACAAACCGTCCTTGGTTAGTACGCGTTGCCGAAGGTTGTCGTATTGGAACGCGTTAAATCAGCTGTTATTATTATTTTAAGGCTCATATCCCGTTCATTACCACTTGTGTGGTGAAGTTGGAAACAAAACAAATGTACCAATAGTGAAATCCAACTCAATATGGCATTCATACTCCAGATGTATCACGATGCACGGGACATCCGGCGTGCCGGTACGTGTGTTTTGCAATTCGCCGTGTATTGACATGTCCTATTTTACTTTTTCAATTTCCAAATATTGGTTTGCAAATTGTCATGGGAAATTAAATACCATATTAGGGTCATTAAAATATTGATTTTAATATATAGTAATGTTACAAATTAATTCCAGGTAACGGACAATGTTTGCTATGACATCATGGGTCATGCGTATTTCATTGAAGATGGGGGTGAAAAAAGAATAACCTTTGATGGAAACCTGGGAATATCTATCAAAAGAGCTAGTTTGATAGCATCAGATGCCACGTAATACAACTGATTAAATATTACGGATAACATTTCGCGTGCTTTTACCCTAATATCGGAGTAAAATACGTAATATGTAATACGTAACGTAGGATCAGTTAACATATGCCAATTGGGAAGTTCCTAAAAAATATTTCTTTTCAGACATGTGTCTGTTTTCTTCATTTCAAGTCCTCTCGTGGCCGTGCGGAACAATGTCGCAGTCGGCGGAGAGGTTAATGAAAATATTACATAATCCCTTATTTACATTGAGACTTAAAATCTAGTAATTTTCCAGGATATTGGATTTGCTTATGTGTTTCCAAGAGAACCTATTCAGTTATCCAAGGGCCTAGGATATTTCCAGCTTGACGAAGATTCGCATACGCTTATTCTCGGGTTCGATAACAACATTGCGCATTCTAATGGCAGGGTAAGTTTCATTTAAATGCCTATAAAAGTAATTGGCTGTGTTAAAAATAAATTAGAAATATAATACTGGATTGGGTATGTATTGCAGTATGGGCTGTACTTTGATAATAAGTTTGGCGAGGATCGTGTCATTATGGATGTTAGCAACGATTACGATCCGAGAGAGGATCCGTTAGACCCAACTTCAGTTCCACTACCAGTTTATTTTACACAGTTCACTGGTAAGTGTTATTAGTTTGTTTCATTTTAATTGTATATTAACTAGGCTGGTTTTTTAAAAATAGCTTTCAAAAATAAAGAATGCAATGCGCGGATTCGCGGAAATGAACTACACGTGGTTAACGCATCGTAAGGAAACAGGCTTATCGTAAAGTGTTGTATTAGTTCCCTGGTAAAATTATTTGGATTTGGGTTTTTTGGCACTTAACCTAGAAATCCAAATAATTTCCCCCTCCAAAATCATACAATTACCATTCATTTATATCTTTTTCACTAATATTTGTCCACTCAACCTGATCTATGTTCATTACCACACTGAAAACAGTGGATACCTAGTATACTCACAGCACTCCAAATGTTCCAAGCCCAATTAAAGGATTATTTAAGTACTCCATTGTTCGCCAATTAGCCATCATTGCTCACTAATTAGCCATGAGGGGGAACACTGCTGCATTGAATAGAGTTGACTTGATAAAACCTGATCTGACATTCATTACAGCGTTTAGCTAATTCTTTAATTGGGTTTGGAACATTCGTAGTGCTGTGAGTATATTAGGATTAGTCACAGAGTCGAACATAACTGACACTAACTCACGTAAAGGTCACCACATGGAGTTTATAGCTGAGCGATTAGTTTGATTATTTTGGAATCCATTTAAATTCCCCTACCCTAATTGTGGAAGGGTGTGGGGGGCAGGGGGGTGAGGAACTATACAGCACTTTACTGTAGTGATATAATCTGGTAGTGAATAGCAATTAACAGAAATTTTGTGATTGTAGTTTGGCTGATAGCCGCATTGGTCTCCAGTTGCTGAGGTGAATTATCAAATAATTGCTTTAAATAATGATTTTCCTCATTGACGTAAAAGTACAAATAAAACATTGGTTTCAAATATTAATAGTTCGTTTCCTGGTGCCAAGTTTCTGACTGATTCTGTCATATGGGGTGAAACTGGAGTTAAAAGTGTTCCAAAAACAGATTACCAGACGTCTAGTTTGAACCAAATCATGAAAAAGCCTTACGTGACTGCTTCTCCTAACTCCAAAGAATTGTGAGTTGTTATAAAATTATAACAATCTAATATGATAAGTTCTCTGTTAACTTTGAAATTGTTAATTTGGTTTTTATGTTTTTTGCCGTTCGCCAGAGGTATAATTGGATTCGGGTTTGGCGATGCACCAACTTACTTGCAGAACGTCTATTTCAATGGCTTTCCTAATGAAATGTCCATGTCTAATGGAGCATTGGGTATTAGCTGTTTAAAAGAAAATCTTTCATCCCCAGTCAGCGGTGCTAGTGAAATTACATTTGGATTTAAGGATCCGGTACTACAAATAATTAACCTTAGTGTACCGCAATAGTTGGAGCATACTCAAGGTGGCACCAGTCCTGATTAGAGAGGTTCTGAACGACGTACAATGCGAGCGGCAACGCCGGGTGGGGGTTACATCATCACATTTTGTGCTGAAGTTATGGACAGGGCCTAAACCCTCCCGTATTTCCTGCCAGGCGTCCCGTTTCCAACGTGAGATGGCTGATCCAGCAGTAGTCGAGAAACGTGTAAGCAACCATCCGCGCCAATTGCAATAGCGCTTCAGCCAACAGCCTCACGATTTTAAAGGTGAACTGACAGGGCGTGATCAATTAACAGTTAACCTCCACTTTTGGCGAATCGTGGCTGTCCAAAGGTGACATAACCACCACTTCTACCGAATAGCAAATTTGGTCACAGTCCACTCTTCCCGCCCTGTCAGTTCACCTTTAATGCTGCGCAAAATCAAATTCGCGACAGCAACGGGATGGGAATGGCATGCCTGTGATGACTCATCGCCCGATGTCGCGTTCGTTGCCATTCTGTTTGCAGAACCTCTCTACTGGCCGTTTTAGTGTAGCAATGCAATATTAATCTGGCAATAGACTTGCAAAATACTTCATGAAAAACTTCAAAACCCTTTTATTCCAAAAATTAGGTCTAGCGTTGCTTTGAGTGTGCAATTAAGCTTAATCATGGGGTGAATATCATAATGACATATTTTCTGATTGCTGTTCCAGGAGGATGGGAATAGATTCTATGGGCAATGCTTTGATGATTTGTCTGTAATCAATGATGTTGACGGCACTTTAACATCCCTTGTCGGCAGCGCGGTAGTGAAGCAAACTCCATTTTTGAACACGCCAAAGTGCACGTGTTCTGGATTTTCTGGTCTTTGTGCTTGTCAAAACAAGTACATAAGGGTTAGCAGGATATATTTTATTATTTAAATAGGGTCATTGAAACTATCCAAATAAAATAATGTATATGCGCGTAGATTGACGTTGAACCGAAATCCGAAAAATATGCCGTTACGCGTAATGACATACCAGAAGTTACTGCTGAGAATCCCAGTGCAGATGTTGCATCTTTCCTCCTAATAGCAGAAAAGTCATACATCTTACATTTTCTGACGAGTTTTCCGCCAGAATTATCTTTCACGGCAGTTGGATTAGACAGGTGAAATATCACCGGCTGTCACAAGTTTCCAAATATTTTAATTTGGTGACTTTTATTTTAGTTCTGCTGCTTTGCTGCTTGGGATTTGTGTTCCATCACAGGCAAGTTTCACTATTAAAAGTACAGGAAACAGTAGTTTCACTGCCGTAGCATCATTCGCAGCATTAAGCGAGGATAAAAGTGGGGATAAGTTTTATTGGGACAAGGAAGTGGGGTATGTTAGAATATATTCCATAAAAGAAATTAAGTAAATATTACATTAAAAATATTTGCCTTTTTAGGGTTCTTTTTGTGAAAATTGTCAACCCGAATAGCCGCACGACTGCTACAAAACTTGAATGTCCGAATAATGTTGGTGGTGATGGGCCATGTCCCAGTGTAACAATATCTACAACAGGCAGCTATTCAGGGCTTGTAGATTGCAGACAAACAGCATACCCAAAATACACTCAAGCTAAGGTAATTACTGTGTAGCTGCGCTTTTAAGTTAGACGAGAAATAAATATTTGATAAATTGGCATTGTCGTATATTTAAATTTGTCCATTTAACACAATCAATTTTAAATGAGATATTTCATTTAAAATAAAGGGCTTGCAATGTGGAAATCATGTCGTTATAATCTAAATTTAATTTTTTGCCGCTTCCATTTTGAACGTAACGTTTTCTCATTCAGGAATATCAGTCAAGACGAAGAAATGCAACTTCAAAAAAGTTATCAGCTAAGGTATGATATAATAATTAGTTAGTCTATTATTATTATTATTGGCAGATTTTAATTATTATTATGTAAAATAATTTAGGTTGCGTTTCGTCGTAAGCTTATGTGAATCGGCAAACAATGGTATTATGGTATTTAGTTTTATCGCACTACTGTTTTAAATGCCATTAAAAATTTAGTTGTTATTTTGCATGTCACCTGTTCTAATATCAGCACAAGAACAAGTGATCCCAGTCCTCTTGTGTACTTAGACAGTAAAACCAATGAGCTGTGTGTTAAGAGTGAAAAACGAGTTTCCCAAATTTTCAACAAAAATGGTTTGTCACTCATAATTCAAAATCTATTAAAGATATAAAAAATCCGATATCACAGTGCTATGCGGAATAACATGTAGAAAATTCATACGCTTGGACATTTAGATTATGTAGTCTAGATATTTTACAAAGGATTGCGTACTGCTTCTAAAATTACAAAAAACTGTTAATATTTGCGAATTTTGTGCAAAATTTCTGTGAAGTGCACAATAACAAACAAAAGCTCAAATAATAGAGCGCCTATCACTCTATTGTGACAGCCACGAAGGTTAAGAACAAACGGTGTTACAATCTCTGGTACTTGCCTGGCACCATGCTGGAGGGAGAGAACAACAAGGGCCAGAAAGGCGATATAATAAGAGCCCACTAAAGGCGAAGGTACACATTACCAATCCCAGCATGGTGGAGGAGGTCCAGTTGATAAGGTATGGCCACCGGCCCGTCCGGACGAGAAGTGGCAACTAACACCAAAAGCAACTGGCTTTTATAGCCGCAAACCCGACTCTTGATCAGTGGCAAGCACCAAACCTTTGCTTGCCACCAATCCAGAGTCAGTTTGCACAACCAGTTCCAAGAACACAATCTCAACAGCTAAATAATTTGCATACAAGTGTGGCAGTCAAACAGGGGTTGCCACAGTAGTATGACGTTTGACAATTTTCCGCTGAGTTGATTTTTTAGAAATTAATTGCAGAATCCTAGTAGGGAAAAATGGAATTGACTGCTATCCGCACTCCACTTTTGCATTTCCTGCCGAATGTATGATGTGCTAATGTACCATACAATTGATACGCCAAAATGGCAGACGCTGAAAAACTCTTGGATTAAATGTTCCTGCAGTGCAGTACTGAGAAATGAACATTTTTCCCACCAATATACATGATGGATAAAAAGTTCGGACTAATCATTTTTAGAATGCTAGCAGGACCACATATTCGAATTCTGTTAATGGGAGCAAATAGGAATTGGACATGGCGCTTTCAAATGGCGCCACAATTTTTGACCTATGACCATTCCGTAAAGGTCATCTCATCTCTAACTTTGTAACCGCTTGCGTTAGAGACAAATTTCTAATTAAAATGCGAAAAAGCAAATGAAAATGATTTTTCCAATATTTCAGTAGTCTCAGAGAAGTACGAAAATAAATAAATATTTTTTAACATTATACTTAAAAAGTTTTTATTAACAGTTGTGCACAATTAGTAAAAAACTTTTGCACCAAGTTGGTGCAATTTTCGCATAAACTGCACAAAATTGTGTACAAAAGGACTCAATTTTGTGAAAAAACATAGACATTCGTGCAAAACTTATATGCAAAAGTGTTCCTTGACCTTAGGAAAAATAACGTTTACAAAAAGGTTGTGTCATGGTGCTGCTATTGGATTGTATTATATTGTTACCTTTAGTTTGAAATACTCTATTTGCTGTATTAAGTAAAATACTTGGGGTTTGACAATTTAAATTATGTAAAACATGTATTAAAAAACTTGATCAATACAATGGTGGCAACATTAAATGAACTTAGCACTGAAGTTATTTTTCTTAGGATCAATTTATTTAAATTTCAGGCATTTTTTTAAAATAGTATACGAAGCATGATAAACGTCTTTGTTATTAATATTAATTTGACGTTTCAACACCTTAATTTTATTTTAAATTAAACAGATGGCCAATATTTTATGGATAGGTCTTGTACTTGTATTTTGGCTAAAGGCGCTTTCCGTTTTCAGCAAACAATTTTGCTCCATGTTGGCCAAGTTGATTAAAAGCTTACTGAATAGCAGTGAGATCTCTAAATAAAACTTGTTTGCACGTGGAAATAATTTCACAATGTAAATCCCAATGGTTTGTGTGCACTGCGTTTCCAATCCATAATTATGGGAGATGTGTCACCATTTTCCAAGGTGCCAAAAATGTATATTTGTAGATAAATAACATATCAATGAAATTGTTGGCGACGTCAGATTTGTTATTTGAAAAACGAAAATGAAGTTATTAGCAATATGCAATTGTTGTTTTGGCCCCGCCCATGAAAGTATGGTTGTACGGTATGAAGTCCCAAACGTTATAATCAAGGTTCCAACCTGCTTGACAATATGCAAATGTTGTACAGTGCCACTTGTAATCCAAACTATTAACTATATACAATCACAATTGCAATTGGAGTTGAGCTTTCACTTGGCTCCGCCCTATGTGAAACGGACCAATTGCAATATAAACTTTGGGTTGCACATTTGTGCACATTTGGTTTATGGGCCATGTGCATGCTTTTCATACTGGAGTTGGGTGGGGGATGTGCCAGAATGAGTATGATAAACGACCAATATTGGAAAAGTTGGTCACTTGGAAGCTGTTTTTTCCACAACAAACTACTCAAAATCCCTGCAGCCAAAAATATTTCAATATTTACAGGGATATTCTACATCACCCAGTAAACATAAAAAATCCCCCGATTTTAAAATAAAAATATGACAAAATACCTCGACACTTCTCCTTTAATTCATTTTCCATTTCGCAGGGACTCATAAAATATTGGAAAAATAATTTTCGTAATAAATTAAATGTGCTATTTAACTTTGTAATTTTAATTTTGTCTCAAACTAGAGCGGTTTAAAAGTTAGAGACCAGATGTCCATTAAGGAAAGGTCAAAAGTAAAAAGATTGGTGCGATTCGAAAGTCCCATGGCCACTTCCGATTTGCTCCCATGAACAGAATTCAAATCTCCGGTTCCATTAGCATACTAAAAATGATCGGACTGGACTTTTTATCCACACTGTATACAATTCAAGCAAAGTAGAACTGATAGTTCGTTTAAATGTAGCTAGACGGCAAGGAGGTTGGAAAGTATGGCTAGATGGACCCGTTGATTCGCAAAATAAGCGTGCCATATTGGCGTGATTACGTTATCATCAGCAAAGAGCGCATGCACCACCTGAAGTTGAATATCGTATTTTAGTTCGGTCGTATCTCTGTGAATATTTTTTGTTTAAACCTACCCTTTTCAGCTTTTAAATTGTCCTTTTATAGTCGATTTTTCTACACCTTTGTCACAAATTAAATGGATGTCTAATTATATTATGCACTCATTACGTGGTGCTATGCATATTTTATTCTAAATGCCTAATGGCAACCCAAAGGATTTACGATTTTGTCACTTATAATGAACAAGCCATAACCCGTCAAAAATTGACGGAAAATGTGAATTGCATTATGTGTTTATAACAAAAAAGTAACCTGTCCCCCCTATTGTTTGCAAGAATTCGAGTCAGGCATAAGTAGTTTGAGGAAAACTATAGATTAAATCCCATGGTTCCAATGCAATGGGCCGAATGACAGTATTTTAGTCTATGGTCCTAAGGGAAACCAAAGGTCCTGTTGGTCCTAACGAAAACCAAAGGGTCTGATGGTGCTATCGGTAACCAAAGAGACAGATGGTCCCAGCAGAAACCATAATGCCCATTGGTCCTATTGGAAACCAAAGGGCCAGATGGACACAGCGGCAACCAATGTGCCCATTGGTCCTAATCGAAACCAAAGTGCCAATTGGCCCTAATGGAAACCACAGGGCCCATTGGTCCTAATGGAAACCAAATGGCCCGATGGTCCTGACGGAAACCAAAGTGCCCATTGGTCCTAATGGAAAAAAATGGCCCGAAGTTCCCAACAAAAACCAAAGTGCCCATTGGTCCTAATGGAAACCAAAGGGCCCATTGGTCGCAAAAGAAACCAAAGGACCCAATAGAATCCGAAGTTTCGAATGTTCATAATTGGATATAGATGACCCAATGTTGTCAATGGCATTCACAGGACCCAATGGCCCTGACGAAATCTAAAGGGCCAAATGGTCATAATGAGATCCAAAGGACCCCATGTTTCCATTTTTAAAGAACGATCCATTAGACTAATTGAATTGGGTCCCTGAAATAAGATTTAAATAAAGGCAGTTAATTAATTATTTTGCTCGGTGACGATGTGGTGGGTGGGTGGGAGGGAGGGGATGACGTAGCCACAGTCACGTGATCTCAACCACCACGACCACGACCACCTTAGGGCAAATTATATATTAAGATAGTGGGTATTTTTCACAATGAACAGTTTCCACCATGGAGAGGGGTTTGTAAAAACGTGGATCGTGCGGTCAGCGGCCCAATGAAATTATAACTTTCCACCATAGACAGGTTTCACTGTATTATATGCCACAACAAGGAATCTGAACAAATCCATATTTTATAGATTTTAATTATAATTTATTTTCCACATTATAAGGACCTCGGCGCTGGCGGAAGAGATCTGGGACCCGTGCCTCGCTAAGGACTTCGTGACGCGCATCAACGTAACTCTGGACAACGTCTTACCCAACCCGTCGACCGTCAACTTAAGAGGTTCCGGTAACTTCGAGGTGTGCAGGACCCGCTTGAACCAGCAAGCGAAGAACATGACCAATTGCCGCGGGAAACCTTGCGCGGCCAACCGGCTGCCGTTCAACATCGGCAACGCCCTCTTTTACGGCTTTTCCGAATTCTGGTACTCCATGGAAGACGTTTTCCGCCAAGGTGGAAAGTACACCTTCAAGGATTTCAAGAACACCGTTTCCGTACGTTATACCGCGGAGATCTTTGCGCGATATACCTAATGATCGATGTTGTATGCTGCCCGCAGAAGTTCTGCAAGACTCCTTGGGAAAGTACTTACCGCAAGTACAACGAGAAGTTTTACCCGCTCGCCGATTGGCAGAGGTTGACCCTGGAGTGTTTCAAAGCGGCGTGGATGACCGCGGTACTTCACGACGGTCTCGGTTTCGGGGTGAGTTACGATGGCCTGCGGAGTACCCCGAACAGCGTCCACGAGAAGGTTTTTCATTGGACTTTAGGTGCCCTCGTCTATAGGACCCGTTTCTTCCCTCTCAAGTAAGTTCGAAGGGTTGGACACCCGTTTCGACACCTGTCTGTCGTGGAAAGTGTCTATTGTGGGAAATTCAATATTGTTTGGTCTATTGACAGCATCATTTGTTTAAGAAAAATTATCTAAGGCGGAAAACCCGTCGATGGTGGAAAGCCCGTCTCAGGTGTACAACCTGCCTATGGTGGAAAACCCGTCGATGATCGGAAACCTGTCTAAGGTGGAAAACCCCGTCTAAAGTGGAAAACCCTGCCTAAGGTGGAAAACCCTGCCTAAGGTGGAAAACCCTGCCTAAGGTGGAAAACCCTGCCTAAGGTGGAAAACCCCAGTTAAGAAGGAAAACCTATCTAAGGTGTAAAACCTGAATAAGGTGGAAAACCTGTCTGGGATGGAAAACACCGTTTAAGGTGGAAAACCTCTAAGGTGTAAACCATGTCTAAAGTGTAAAACCTGTCAATGGTGGAAAACCCATCTATGATCGGAAACCATCTGAGGTGGAAAACCCGTCAATGATCGGAAACCTGTCTAAGTTGGAAAACCGGTATAAGGTGGAAAACTCGTCTAAAGTGAAACCCTGTGTATAGTGGAAAACCCTGCCGAAGGTGGAAAACCCCAGTTAAGATGGAAAAGCTATCTAAGGTGTAAAATCTGAATAAGGTGGAAAAGCTGTCTGGGATGGAAAACCTCGTTTAAGGTGGAAAACCTCTAAGGTGTAAACCATGTCTAAAGTGTAAAACCTGCCTATGGTGGAAACTCGTCAATGATCGGGAACCCGTCTGAGGTGGAAAACCTGTATTTAGTGAAAAACCCGTCTAAGGTGGAAACCCCTGTCTATGTTGGACAACCCGTCTAAAGTATAAAACCCTGCCTAAGGTGGAAAACCCTGCCTAAGGGCGGAAACACCGGTTAGATGGAAAACCTAAATAAGGTGGAAAACCCCGTTTCGGTGGAAATCCTCTAAGATGTAAACCATGTCTAAAGTGTACAACCTGTCAATGGTGGAAAACCCGTCTATGATCGGAAACCCGTCTGAGGTGGAAAACCCGTCTAAAGTGGAAAACCCTGCCTAAGGTGGAAAACCCCAGTTAAGATGGAAAACCTATCTAAGGTGTTAAACCTGAATAAGGTGGAAAACTTGTCTGGGATGGAAAACCCCGTTGAAGGTGGAAAACCTCTAAGATGTTAACCATGTCTAAAGTGTAAAACCTATCAATGGTGGAAAACCTGTACCTGTCTGAGGCGGGAAACCTATCTGAGGGGGGAAACCCGTCAATGGTGGAAAACCCAGCCTAGGGTGGAAAACCTGCCTATGCTGGAAAACCCGTCTAAGGCGAAAACCTGCTCATGGTGGAAAACCTGTCTAAGGATGGAAAACCTATCGAACGTGGAGAACTTGTCAAAGGTTGAAAACCAGTCTGAGGTGGAAAACCCGCCCAAGGTTGAAAACCTGTCAATGGCGGAAAACCCGTCTATGTTGGAAAACCTGTTTAAGGCGGAAAACCTGCTTATAGTGGAAAACCTGTCTAAGGATAAAAAGCCCTGTTTAAGATGTAAAACCTGTCTGATTAGTATGGAAAACTTGTCAAAGGTGGAAAACCGATCTAAGGTGGAAAACCCGTCTAGGGTGGAAAACCTGCCTATGGTGGAAAACATGTTAAAAATGGAAAACCTTTCTTATTAGTTGGATTAAACCCTGCCTGAGGTGGAAAACCTGCCGGTGGGAGATAACCTGTTTAAGGATATGGAAAACCTGTTTAAGGTGTAAAACCTGTCTGTGGTGGAAAACCCCAGCTTAAATGATCTATGTTTTTATAAAACCTCTCTAACCTGTCTATCGCGTCAAGTTTTTCCCGTCCCTTGGCATTCCACAGTAGACAGGTTCAACGAGTGTTCAACTGTTTATTTCCAAAGTTTCGCACATTCATTGTAATTGTTTTTTACAGGGAGATTCAAAAGTCGGTGAACCAATCGGGTATTCGTCAATGGGACCAGTGGCCGGTTCACTTGACCCATCACATGTTGCTGCTGTGCATCTTACTGGTCGTGGCAGCCATCCTCGTGTACCTGCAGAGGTTGCGATGTCTGTCCCGCCTCTGTTGCACCCCTAAATCCAATCACGCCTATTACGCTCCTGTTCTACTACAGGATCGTATGGAAAGAGGTCTAAATTCTAAAGATGTTACCTATTTCAAATTATAACAGGAACCGGCATAATGTTCATTATTATGTACATAAATATATTTATTCTTATCTTTCGCCGCGCGGAGTCCCGATACGCGGCGTATAAAAAGATAAGTCGGATCTCAGATTTAGTAGGACAATTTATAGTAGTTATACAGGGTGACCTAAAAGTCTAGCCCTTAACTTATATAAATAAAACGGTGGCAATTAGAATAAAAACGATCTCACATTTGAATAGGAAGTCACCTGTGAGGAACCCGA
>JAQIWR010001140.1:0-14960 GCA_034695945.1 Glomeris hexasticha
CTTATAAGGGACGCAATAACTACTGAAAAAGGCGATTATCAGGGTATGCTCCAAAACCATGTCTGTTCTCCTTTAAGAAATTATAATTTCAAGTTAATTATTTTTGTTTTATTTCTGACATTTTTTCATATTACTATTTTAAAACACTATGTTATGGTGTAGGTATATTACTGATTCACATTTTATATTTTACCATATATACTTTATTAGTAATTCCCAATATTACAAGTTGAAAAATGAAAAGAAATCTTTTTAGTCCATTGGACTAGCTATACTAGGTGTGCTATTATGTAAGGGTTACCTCAGGAGTAGTAATAAAACCACATGGGGCATTTTTCGACTAGTGGACCCTGTCCATATAACTTACGTCATCCTTACAGTGATATATGAAACACCCTGTAATAAAGTCTTGTAACCCGAAATCTATAATTACAAGGCCGTTTTTTTGTTGCTGTTTTTTGTATAGTAGTAGCATTTTCAGTTGGCGCTTTAGAGAAAGTGAGTTAAGGGCTACTTAGGGCAGGGGGTCCTTTGGCTCGTTTTTGCCTTAAGGTTACTACCCTTTTGGTTTGGGTATGTTGTTTGGGTCTGAACGAAAGGGTTTAAAGAGTAAAATGGCCCCTGCTGATTGATCGAGCACAAGAGGACTTTCACTTTCGAGTTTGTTACCTGCTGCCAATTCTTTCTATAATCATGTTCTAAGTATTGGTCGCCATTTTGTTGTAATGAAGGGAAATGGCTGGTTGTTTGTGGGTGAAGGGCGACTCGATTTTTGCCAACACTGTTATTACAATGTAGATATGGCATGGAGTGTGCATTGTCATCTCCACTTGTTATCATTATAATAACTCACGTTCTGCTCTTATGAAGAATCGGTTCAAGGAAAGCCAAAAACTAAAAACGCCGCCATCTTTGTTTCCTGTTCTACTATATTTTTACTTATTTGAATTTAAATAATCCTTTGTTTTAGCATACCTACTACTTAGGTAATTCTCCTTTGCTTGAAAAAAGAAGGGAATAACATTATATGAAGCGGAAAATGTGAAATAGTCAGGAAATGGCAATGGCGGCCATCTTTGATTTACTAAGGAGTAATATAGCCTACTAAAATAATTCGATTTCGGTGTTAAATAGCAGCATTAAAAATCAACATGGCCGCAAAATGTAAATTAGAAAACATTTTTAGTTTACTGTGAAGGCTAATTAATAAATGAGAATTACGTATATAAACCGAATTCACCACAACGGCGGCCATCTTGGAAAGATAAAATACAGTAAAAACTATTTATTTTTTGTTTATTTTAAAGTAAATATTACCATGCTGCAAAATGTAGAAAACTTATGTAATTTACTGGAAATATTCTTAAATGTAAATTACCTATCGCTATATAAACAGAATTAACAATAACGGCGGCCATCTTGGAAAATTTTACTACAGTAAAAACTACTTTTTTTGTTTTTATTAAAGTAAACATTATACCTACTGCAGTATGTAAATTAGAAAACCTGTTTAATTTACTGGCCATATTCCTAAATGTAAATTGCGTATTGCTGTATAAACAGAATTAGCAATAACGGCGGCCATCTTGAAAAATTTAAATACAGTAACAGCAATGATTTATGTATTTAAAAATGAATTTGATTACAAAATGTCAATTGTTGAACCGGTTATACTTAATTCACTGCGAAAAATTATTACAATTTCATATGAACCAACTTTAACTTAACAAACATGGCGGCCATTTTGGGAAAAAAGTATTACTATGCAAAAAAGTTAATTCACAAATAATAAACACCCAATTTGGATTTCTTAGAAAAGTAAAATTGTCATTTTGAGTAACATTGTGTGGCAAAACACACATAGTGTTGATGTCACCGTGCATTTTTACCTGGCTGAATGACGTCACCGAAGTGGGTGGAGTTACCTTTTCGTCACACTTGCCCTTATTAGGGTAGAAAGGCGGCTCTGTAACAAATATTTTTGTGCAGAAAAACACTGGCACACACTACATTTATGTAATTGCATTACACAATATGAATGCATGAAACGCATTCACAGGAATTTACCTGTTTTTTTTTTCTCCCCCCTCCTTTTCTTTTTCACTAACACACCTTCATTACTATCATTAACACTTTTCATCCCTGACCTCATAAGACCATTATACTTTTTTTCTTTTCTTTTCTCTCTCTCTCTTTTCTACAATGCACATTTATTGTAACATTTAGTAGGAATGTTTTATACTTGAGGTTATTTTTTGCATGTGTCATTGATATTGTGTGTTTATAGATGCCCTTGAAAAGGTGCAAAATCCCGTTTGAAAAACAGGGTTTTTGTTGTTTTTGTTCAGGTTGAACACTCGAACATTTTGTGTGTGGGTGCGAGTGTATCTTTTGAGTCAGTGTTGCCCACGTGCACATGCATTTCATTATGCAGAAATTATTATTCGTAAAAACACTCTTGGTAAAAAGGTAAAAATAAGAGAATGAAGAGGGATTTATAGGTGGCGCTGTACTGTTTGCGTGCGGACAAGTGTCACTAATAATGACGTCACGTGACTTCGCAGATTGCCAAGAGAGTAGTGTTTTATGTTTTATTGGGTCGTGGTGATAAATAGTGTGTGGTTTTTGTGCACTTTCGTGATCGTCCTTGTTTCCCTTCTTCCACGCCCTTCACATTTTAAAGTTTTGCAGAAGAACCGGTTCTTCACAACTTCTTCACAACACCGACCATTTCTTCATTTTCCAATTTGCTCTTTTAAAGCCTAAAATATCCTCCAAAAACATCTTAATAGTTCCACATTTTATCCTCCTCCTCCTCCAGACATCTTTTAAAACAGAAATGTGTTGTAAACCTTTGAAACATTACCTGATAAATTCGTTAGGCCTACTAACTTATTTTCATTTTTTTTTGGCAATAACTCACAATTACTTTTTAGTACCTACCTCATACCTAAAAACCCACCTAAAAACGTAAGTATTGCAAATTAAAATTCGGTAAAGTATTTTGAAAGGAAACTTTTTAACTATATATAGGCACCGATTGGCACACTTTTCAAACTTTTCAAACAAAAAAGTTTTTTGTTGTTAGAAATTTGGCATTTGGCGGCAAGTTAAAGAGAATTTTGCAACATTTCATAACTGCTTTTACTGAAAAACAGTATTTTAGACAAGCTCACAAATATATTTATTATTGAAATGTTACAATATGAAAGATTTGTTATGACAATTGAACTTTGTGCATTTCAACTGTGTAAGTAGGCCTAACTGAAGTAGACTATTGTGCAATAGTGTATACTGTTATGTAAGATGTGGTTGTGTGAAAGTTGGCAGTTCTCATAAGGGGAAGAAGTTGTAAATATACTCCAACCCCCCTTCCCCCCCCCCCCCCGTTAAGTAGCATATTTCCCACAAAAACACCACTTTTTCCACGCATCTCTCGCCATTTTCACTTTTTACACCTGCAGGTGTTCCATAGTTTACACTTTACAATTTCAAACCGACTCATCCTTTTAGATACACTTTTATTCACCGTTTCCATAGTCATTTACTTCAAATTTTCCCCCTAAAAGTTGTATACAAAAACTTTTATTTCACGACATTTGGCCGTCAGATGTGAAGCACAGCTCACCAGGTGGCGCTGCACTCAACTAAGGTCGTTGTGTTATTCACTAATATGCTAATATCTCATTGCTATAGTCACCAAACACAGTTATACACTATGTTTGAACTTCAAAATATTGCTGAGGTCGTAATTGAGTGTTGCGCCCTCTATTGTTCAAAATTGGTAGCCTACTACACTAGGCCATAACGTGCAGAAATAATTTCTAATTTAGTTTCATATTCATGTTAACAAATAGCTTCAATAATATTTATCAAATAAAAACAAATAAGGAACTAACAAACCCATGTTATTTGTAATTCTTTTGTACGCAATTGTACTTTATAATTAGGAAGGGACATAGCTGTCACCAGGTGGCAGCAGTTGCATATTTTTATTTTAGGTTAAACGTATTCCTTCAACGTCAAAACAACGTTATTGATTTATTATCGACTTATTTCTGACTAAAACACGATTTTCTAGATTTTCGTCAAGGTTATTCGAATGAAACCTTGAAAATTTAACCTTCATATTAACCAATGGTCAATTCATCACATGAAGTGAACGCTGTCAGCTATTTATGAATTTTGCAGCGCCATCTGGGGGTTCAAATTTATTTTGAACGTTTTTTACATTCGAATTTGAATACGCCGTTTTAGTTTTTGGCCTGGCGGCCAGGTGGCGTTGCGATCAAGGAGGTTTGGTTGCCGATAGCAAACCTTTCCATTTCCAGCCACTGATCGCCATTTTCGAACGTTTTGTCGATCGTTTTCCGCGTGATTTCTCATGAATAAATACGAATAAACATTGCACAATTTAAGAGGGAAGAATTCGTGTTTTATTTCACGTGCAACTTGTATTTTTTAATGTGTTTTCCAGTATTTGGAACGGTAATTTAGGCAGGTAAACCACAACGATAGTGGCGATTCGTAATTGCAACACTGGCAGCTGCATCCAAAAAAGGACACGAGTTACTTGGGAATGAATGGAAAAAAACTGGCCCGTTTTCCACATAGATGTACGAATGTGGTGATACGACCATTTCTACATGGAAATCTCCTAGCAGCAGCCAGTCCTGTATCGCTAAAAAAAGCTACGATTATAATCTCGTTCGAACGTCCTCCAATCGGCCGCCATTCGTTGCCCGTAAATGGCGAACGAACGAGACGCCGGAGTTTGCCGAAAGTAACCGAACGCGGCCGGAGTTCCACGAGCGTTTCCGAGTGGCCGTTCCGTTGACATCGAACGAAATCGCTTCATTCGCAAAGTGCGCTTCGGAAGTGTAGGTCGTGCTGGAGATCTCGTCTTGACAACCACGTGCGGAATTTATTTACTGTGCTCTCGATCACGTACGCGAGACATCCATCGATAAAACACTAAGGTAAGCGACAATACAACCTTTTTCTAATTTTTTAACGTGGCGTTTGTTCGTTTTAAGCCTTTGCAATATTTTTTTTTCGTTTTAATCTGCCTTGGGAAATTGTAATTGCGTTTTTCTTTTTTCCAACTCTGGTTTTGTTTTTGGGTGTGGTGTGTTTTCTTCGTTTCTTCTCTCTGTTCAGGAGTGACGTCGCGAATATTTTGTTACGGATTTTTATTGCGGTTGTGGTGATAAGGAAAAATGCGATTTGCTTGCGAAATTGAGCAGCAAAAAAGTAAAGTCGTTTTCGGATTTTGCCGCCATTTTCACTTCGGCTGCAATGAAAAACACTGATAAGCTGTATAGGATGAAATAAGATGAGCCACTTGAGGACATATATAAGTATTATTTATTGCGCTACATTCGTCAAAAACTTTTTTATCAGCGAAAATAAAAAAACAAAAGAAAGGGAAATAAATAAATAGTTTACAGCAATGGCTATAACATAAATTGCAATGAAGATAGTAGTACATAAATTGCTAGACTACATTTGAAAATTGTGTCAGAAAAAATAAAAGATATACGTTTGTTAAAACAGTTTTTCATTTTCATTATATTTTTATTGTTTCATTTTATAAATTATCATTTTTATTTGATTGCATTTCATTCATAAAATGTATTATTATTGAATATAAGTAACTTTAATAAGTACATAATTTAATTACATTGTTGTGCATTCTTTTTGTTCTTTAAATATGGAATTTTTAAAATAAAACTTTGAAATTTTTAAAGTGTAAAATGTGAAATTAGGGAATTATAAGTAAAAACTTGATTTTTATGTGGATAAATAATTAAGAGTAATTGAAAATAATAACCGTAATTATATTTAAGAAATGAGTTTACAGTTGAATTAAAATAGTAATTTGATATTTGAACACCATTAAATTTTATTTTATCAAAGTTCTGCAATTACAATTATTATTATTACGTATTTATCCTTGTATTTTAAGGATATAAACTGGTAAAGTTACAGCCTAAAAGCGAAACACGTACATTTATGGAATCACGTGACCAAAATCCATAACTAACTCGAGGGTTGTTGACTATTAAAAAAAACAAAATGGCCGCCAGAATGACATAACCCTTCTCTGGATGTGGAGTAGGTTAACGTTCATATAACCGACCATTGCCTAATTTTAACGCCGTGATTTCATCCCGGCAACCTTGACATTTGGGACACACTGATAACGAACCCTTGTATTTTTACGAAAAAAAATATTTAAAAAATGTGGTTACGTTTTCGGTCGATAGAGGCGCTGCGAGCGTCGCTGTCGTACGCTGTCGCTTATACAGCGCCCTCTTTAGTCGAACGCCGCACACTTTTCCAATCGAACTTTCTCGTTTACTTGTAAACTTTTCTACCTGCTCTTGTTTTTGTGAAGTGAACAGGTTGAATAGAAGGCTAGGTTGTTACAAGGTGTCTCAGAAGTGACAAGACAGTGTCATTCCAAGAAGGTTATTATGTATACCTATTTTTTTTTTAATTCCTCCCCAAGGAGATTTTTTGTGCTCGTGTAATTAGGGAATTGTGCTGGGACTATGGGAGTGTTTTTTGGTCACGTGACTGTAGAAAATTGCAGGCTTTTCCTCGTCCGACATTGCGCAATGTTTACAAAAAACAAAATGGCCGCCGTCAAATAGGTATATAACAAAAAATACACCTTTCATTCTGCTCTCTCTTCCTTCCTTCCTTAAAATGACGAAGCAAGTGATATGTTTGAGCAAGGAATTATAATATAATTAGTCTGCAAGTAATTGTTAAAAAATAATTGAATGGAAATATTTGAAAGTTTAGTTTATTTTCTGAGAATTTTTGCAATGACAGGAAAGGAGAATAAATAAATACACCTACGAGTTGATGACGTCACAGGTGGCTATAACAACCCCCCAATTATGGTTAGATACGGGTTTCACCCACCCACATTATTATAATAGTGCGATGACGTCATTGGTTACGACCCAGCAATTGGAAAAAAAAGTCCGTTTCAGGAAGTTTTGCTACGTCATAATTTTTCCAGCTAAAAGTTTAGCATGAATTGTTTTTTATTCTCAAAATGGCGTCTTTTTTTCTATGGAAAAGTTTTCAATCGCGTAAATAAAAATATAATATACATCCCACCCAACCTGTTGCCAGGTGTAAATAGGAATAGGAAAAGGAAATTGCGAAATTTACAATTTTCCTGGATATAATATGAAACAATGAATAGATGTTTCATTTGTTTGTATTTTCAAGAAAAAATAAGAATATAAGAAACAAATATATGGAGTAGAATTATAATATTCTTTCACTGAATTGGGATATTTTGCCCCCAAAATTATCACATATTTAAATAATACATAAAATCAAAAATGCAAAAAAAATGTGATTTTTTATTCATTTTTTACCATTGGAAATTATAAATTATAAATATATAAATTCGGGGTTTTTGTTATATTCCAAGAATTGAATGGAGATGAATACTGATGTTGCATATGGTGGCTATGAACTGGGAATTTAGGGCAATAGGCCAATAAGGACCATGAACCCAATTATGAATGTCAACGTTTGCTTTATATATATAATAATAATTGTAATAATAGTTGATGCGTTATAATAGGAGAAAATAATGTGAGAAAGGGTAGCAATTATATCGTATAGGCTTTTGTTATTTAGTTTCGATTGTTATTGTTCAGCGGTTTGCAATTAGGAAAGTTACAAGGAAGATTAGCAATTTGATGCTTATAAGTGCTTTTTGTACGTTGCCAATTAATATCTAGGCCCGTTTGTTTAATTGTCCGTGAATTGCGATTGGAATTTAATTAACTCCCTATTTACCCTATAGCTAGTGAAAATTGCCAATTTGATATATAATTTTATTTTTATAGTGTTGTTAATTATGTTATTATTATACTCGAGAGTGGAAAGTAGCAATTTTAACACACAGTTCATTGAACATTTCGTTTTATTCTGTAATTATTCTTGAAAGAAAGTTTGAAATTTTAATATCATTAATTTTTTTGTTTTATTTTAATATAATATATTCTAAATAGAGTATATGCAGTGAAACCTGTCTATGGTGGAATCTCAAGTGACCGAATAAACTTTCCACCATTAACATTTATCCCCTTTTTTCCAGCATAGAGAGGTTTTTAAAAACGTAGATAATTGACCTATCCCAGGTAAGCCACCATTGGCTGAAACAATTTTTAAGATGACGTCATTATGTGAGGAAACTGGTTTTCTGCCAATCAGATTCCAGCTTTTGCCTCACTTTGGCCGCCATTTTCCTCACTTTGGCCGCCATTTTGGCAGTGGGAGGTGCTTACTGGGATCGGACAATTAATACTGTCAACGGTAAAATAAAATGTCAAATTTTCCACCATATACAGGTTTCATTATACTAAGAGGGGGTCATCCAATAATAAGGTTAATTAGTTACTTTGTTGCAATGTGTAAAAAATCGTAAAATATTTGGAAATTGTTTATGGTACCCCTATATATTTTGTTTTACTGTATTTGCACTGCATTAATTTGTATATGTTTGTATGTGTAGTATTCGGTTTGAAACAATGAATAAATTAGCATATTGTGGAATGTAAATTTAAGTGAAACTTTAATATGTATAATTTAGGCCTACCTAACTGATTAAAGTTTTTTTCTTTCCCCCCACTCATTTTAAAAACCCGGAAGAATTGAATAGTAACAATGAAATGACACTTGTTGGGACACCCAATGGCTTCTTGTATAAACTTGTATTTTTATTTTCCTTGCATTGAAAACTTTTGCAAGCTTAAAGTTGACATTACACACACTGTATAGTAGCACAACCTGTTCACTTGTTGCCTTTTGGCAGCCGGAAGTTAGGCCTATCACACGACCTTCCACCTCACTTTTTCTCCAAGTTAAATTATATTATTGTTAGTTTGTGTTAATTTTCTTTCCCCTTATACCTATATTGAAAATTAAAAAGTTACCCGGATGTTTGAATGATTGTTTTTATTCGTTGTGTGAATAGTGCAGAGTAAAGGTCGTAGCTTTTGGTCAAGGATTTCTATATAACACACTGTGTTTCTCGATGCATAAAGCGTAGGAATGTAGGCAAGTAAACCACCGGAAGTGACCTTCGTCATAATTTGTAGTTTTATCATACGTAGGCCTATTTTTCTTTTATAAATGTGGATAAATGTGAACGGCAGAAATGAAAGAAATGTAGGTTACTTACTATATACTGCATGCACATACATGCATAGAATGATGATAGGGTTGTTTGAAAAAGTTTCGTTTTGGGGTAAAAATATTTTGTCTGGATATTTTGGTTTTTTTATAGGCCATAAAGGGTCAATTTGCAGATGTGTGATTTTTTTCCCCCATTTTTTTTCATCATGTAGTTCCTGTTTTTTAAACCAAAAAAATATATCGGTGTCCTTGAGAACGATGGGGTTGTTTTGAGTTTTGGGTTTTTATTACACTACATTCCCGTGCACTTTATCTAAATAAAAATAATTAACTATAGGTATAGCAACAGTGTGAAAGTTGCACAAATACTTGGCATTTATTCAATGGATTCCATTTTAGTGGGTATATTTTATTGCAAGACATGTTTTAATTGCTCTCATACAAGATATTACTATCTAACTAGCTTGGCAACATAGGACAAGTTGGTTAATTGTTAATGTTTGGGAATAACTCGTAACAAATGAGGGGAAGAGAATTTTTGGCGGCCATCTTGAAATATATTAACGTTTTTTTTTTCTCGGTATATTAATGTAAATGATGGTTTCTTTTTAGGAGGATATTATAAAAATCAAGTTCGATGCATGGAGTAAAGAAACGTTGGTGACGTCACGCGGATGTCGAACATGGATAGGAGGGAATCAACAGCACCGTCGCCAGCGCCATCGTCCAGGGGTGGCAGAGTTGTGGCAACTTACGCGTATGAATCTGGACCACCCGCCAATCTGGTCAGTATTTTGCACCAGTTCACTGTAACCGAAGTAAAATGAGTGAAAGAATTGATCACAGGGGTTTTCAGTTCGTACTTATTACGCTAGATAGAGCCACTTAAACGCAGTCGTTTCAAAAAACTCACAAGTGGGAGGAGAAGTGACATGTCAATCATATTGGAAACTTTGCATTTGCAATTGCAAATACTGTATACAGTACAACCTGACTATGGCGAAATCTCAAGAGACCGCAAAAGTTTCCACCATACACAGGTTTTTCAGCATAGACGTTTTTTTTTTAAAAAAAACTTTTATTATACAGGGTGAGGCAAAAGTATAGTTCCATGCTTTTATTTCTGAAACGGTTAGGTGCCCCAATGCCCCTGTTTGTTTATGGAATAGGAAGTGGTATGTGGGGAATCCGAATATCATATCTCACGTGACCTATGACGTCATCATCAAGGTATATCAATCCGATGTTATCCTTTGAACCATAGCAGTTAGAACCCTAGCTCCAATTTGAAATTTGTTGGGTACCATAAAATTAGTCTAATGAACCACGTTTCATAATTTCTGTGTAACACCATGAATTTATTTGCATTTATCCCTATCCTGTGCGAGCCTATTAGCAGCTTCCCTGCATGTGGTTTTCACTGCATGTCATTTTGATGAAGGTCATGAAGGGAACCTGCCATTCATAGGACACAGAAAGTGGACTTAAATCCTGTGTATTACAGACATTTTGAAACATGGTTCGTGTCAACAACTGTTGAAATGTTGAACATTGTACGGATTGTTGCTGATCGTGTATGGGTTGGGAAGTGATATGCATGTAATCGAAATATATCATATCGCACATCACATATGCCGTCATCTTCAAGGTGAACAGCAACAATCTGTACAACAACATTACAGCAATTGTTGACATGCAGTGAAAGCCACATGCAGGGAAGCTGCTACTATAGGCTCGCACAGGATAGGGATTAATGCAAATAAATTCATGGTTTAAAACAAAAGTTATGACACGTGGTTCATTAGACTAATTTTATAGTCCCCTATTAACTTTCAAATTGGAACAAGGGTCCTAACTACTACGGTAAAAAAGGATAACATTGGATTGACATTGGTGATGACGTCATAGGTCACATGAGATATGATATTCGGATTCCACACATATCACTTTCTATTCCATAAACAAACAGCAACATTGTGCACCTCACCGTTTCATAATGAACTATACTTTTGACTCACCCTGTATAATTCAACGGTATGTAGATCTAGTGAAACATAGACTTCCGTGTTATAGAGATAACTGCACGCATTTTCCACACTGTCATAAGCAGGTGCTGGTTTGTTTGATATTACTCTAGAAGAAAACAGAATCAAATAGATGCTGGTAGTCATTAGAATGAGGTAATTGAGCGCCATGAGAAGACATCTTGATGGCAGATTTGGACCTTGCTGGCATTCCACTAACACATCCACAATAATATGCATGATTATGAAACAATACACACAGGACAGTAATTCAGTACAGAAAACAATTTACAGTGAAAGCGTATCAAGCCGTCGAAAGACAAAATCCTAAAAATTGCAGGATAGCCTTTGTGCTTCCACTTTCTTTGATATTGCAACATTGGACTTCCATGGGCATTTGTGATGAAGCAAATATTGAGTAGAAGAATAATAACCAGCAGCGCAATCCACACATTGTATTTGAATATGAAGATAATTGAGAGAAATGTTATGGGTTTCTGCACTTTCAAAGAAAATATACTTATTCCATCATATGATATAGCAGGAAAAGCTAGTTGGTCATTAGGAAAATTATAAGGAATAGAGAAATATAGTCCTATGTGTAATTCTCCATTCTGCAATACAATATAAAAATTCGTGATATAATCATATATTTTTAAACAAGAAACAGAATTTGTTATCTTACTTTTACACTCAGGAGTGTAGGACTATAGTCGTAACCTCCGGTGTTGATTATGCAAATTCTTTTGAAACAGTCATTAGAATACCATATTGCAGAACATTAATCACTAAACAGAAGGTATACTCACTCAAATTTCAGAATGTCTTGTAGAAATGTTATAATATACCCAAACAGACCCATTAGACATCCATTCTGATATTCGACAATATTATCAACCTGAAAATTGAGAATAAGTTTTGGTATTCCTAGGACTAGGACCATTATTTAATTTGGAGGCAGAAATATCTCCTAACTGGCGATATCATAAATGCGTAGATTTGTGGAAGCTAAAGTATTTCCTGAAATATTGGCCCAGGCTAATAATATTTAAAATTCACCCCGGCCAGTATTACAGGCCAGGCCACTATTTGAGGCCGGCTTCTATTTACAAATTGCCCCTCATGGCAACTTTGAAGCCAGCATTTTATGAAATAACTTTATCCTAATCCGTGCCATATATGAAGTGAAATTCTGCGCAATGAAATATATAGTCTATTCTATGAAAAATCCTATCTATAGTAGTATAGTAGTGTAACGGACGAAACTTGTCCGTTAGTCGTTAAGTCGTTACGACCCCCGCACCCACATTCCGATGTGTTGGGTGCCCGTGTGTGGGTGGCATGGGGCCATGTGTGTTATATTCGTCTTCCCATTGACAGTTGGCCTGTGACACGGTGTCACTTGTGTAGGCCAACGGCCCCATATGCCCAACCCCCTTGACGCGTGTATATAAGGTTGTGTAACGTGGTCAAGGGGCCAAATACGTAACATTGAAGCCCTAACTCATGACAAGTAGTCATGAGCCCGTTACATGTTAACATCGTGTCAGTCGCTGCACGATGGCCATAGTGAAGATATGTGCCCCGTCTTGTATTCGTATGCATACCGAGCCGGCTTAGGCTGACATACACTCGCACAATAAATGCTTGAGATCACCCCTAGACGTCTCAACTTAATTCGCGTACGCGTACGGATGTGGAACCAAAAGTAACAGACCGAGAAAATCTGTTGCAGTAGCTCTTGCAATGCCCCATTGGCATAGAAAGAGAAATTACATCTATACTCTTTACAACATACTGGTTAGCCATCTTATACAATGCGAATTAAATAAATGAATAAATCAACTCTTTAAAGTAAACTAAAAAACGTTCCCCTTAAATTCTATGGCACTTAGGAACGTCTATGATTTTCTTCCGTCCGCATTCCTTCCTGCCTAATAACTATGATTATTTTGTTTTCTTCTCTTCCTGCAATACAATTAGCATCTTCCTCCCTTTCACCTTCGCACTCATCTCCTCGCACATTTCCACTACGTGTTCCAATGTTTCCTCTCCAACTCTACAGACCTTGCACAACCACTCTTCATTCGCTTTCCAACGCTGTCCTATTCACAAGTTTCTTGGCAAGGTTCCTGGAGAAATCCGTGTGGTGGTGCTGCTATAAATGTGTCCACTGTGGTGTTGTTGACGCGTCATGTGATGACGAGTACGATTGCCACTGAGTACCATTTTCGTTCCGGAATGGAAATCGCACAGAAGACGATCGAAATAGTTATCTATTCTTGTGATTTGTGATATGATATCAAAATTTTGCGAACTAAGTAAGGCCAGTAGGCAGCAAAAGCACCAAGATGTCGGGTAGCTGACGCGCCTGCCACCTATCGGCAGTTAGGTGAAACTCGTTCCGAGAAAGTTGTGAATACCTAGCTAGGATTTGATTGACTGATTTTATTTCTTTTACCCTTCTCGGGTTTTGAAAGTGAAAATCTTTACACATGATATGCTTATACACTCCACTCCTCCCTCCTATGCCAGCAAACTCTCAGTTCTACCACCGACTTCCCGCATCTTCTCTGCACTGTCACTATCACCATCACTATTATACCCTTCTTTGTCCCTCCTCTGCTTTGTCTCTCCTCTTCCGTGTTTCTCTTTATCTCTGACCACATTCGTTCATAATCACGCCAGTCTTGTCCTCTTCTTCCTTTCTTCGTCCAACAATCTTTAACCCGCAATGCCATGCCCGTCCTCATTCAATAATTTTCTCCAAGTTTTAACCCCCCTTCCTACACACTTCTCTAACACATGCTGGAAAGACTCTATCTCTTTTTCACACACGACATTTTCCCTCCCTCTCTTCTGTCCAGTAATCCGCTTCTCCATACTCATTTCCCACCCTGGATCTTGCCAATAATACCTTGTCTTTACTAGATATTCTAATTCTTTTTTAGTATTCTGCCCTCCTAACCCTCTTTTTAATTCCTTACCCTATTGGAAATTTGTTGTGTGACACCATACCATAACTTACCATGTATGGTGGTATTTATATGGTACGTGGTATGTTATGGCGTGGTGTCACACCACAAATTTCCAATAGGGTATAACTCACATTATATTTTGATTTCCGTGTTCGCCTTTGATTCTGTTGCGTACCTCTCTCCTCCATCCTTCTCCTCACCTACCTCCTAATATCCACCCCTAGCCATTCCATTTTTCCAATCTCAACTTGGACAACCCTATTTTTCCAATTGTCTTCTTTTCATCTTTCTCCACTTCAACTTATATTGCATATGTTCCTCCCTCCATTTTGCACACACACTTGCCCATGACACCCCCTTCCTTGTTCTTAACTCTCTCATAGTTATATGCCCTCTACCATGCTTTGCACCAAATTAACTCTTTACCCACCACCTCCTGAATGATGTATGGAGGTGTATTCCACTGCAATTTTAGGGTCCATCTCCAGAATTTGGTAACCAATTTTTGGTAGTTCGCTTTGTTCTTCCCATCCTCATATTTCCACACCACACATACCACCGCCGCCATACATACCACCGCCGTGAATAGTTTATATCTTCACCTCAGATTCTCCTTAAATATACTCTCCCGTAAAGCCCACATTACACCTATTGCCACCTAGCCTTTTTACATATACAGTCGAACCTCGATAACTCGAGCTTCGATGACTCGAATTTTTGATATGACGAACAAAAATGTTTTCACCGACAAAACGTCCTATTCCTCCCATGTTATTTATTTTTG
>JAQIWR010001141.1:0-14950 GCA_034695945.1 Glomeris hexasticha
CTGAGCAATTGAATAATTCCCCTTCCCCCCCCCCCCCCCATAAAAACTGCAAGTGCATGGGGAGGGTTTATAACTATGCAATGACAGTCTATCAGCAGCCATGTGGGGGTTGCAAATAGCAAAACAAACCATGTACTCTATATAAATTGCAAATTATGCAAGTCCAAGAAAAAGTATATTTATAAACAATATCTTATTTCAAAAGCTGAAAAATTCATTAATTGGTTACAATTTTTTAATTAATTGGAAATCATATTTCCAAAATAATAACATTGGTGGTGAACACGTACATTTCTAATTTCTGCAATTTCTTATTTACCATGTTTCTGAACACAGTTTCTGAAATCTGACACCAGAGGCGTCTTGATGAACTATTAATGTCAATTTACTACGATTATATAAATCATTATGGAGAATTTTTGCTGAAAAAATATTCGAATTTTTGGCAATATTTGGGAAGGATTTTGCTCAACAAAATTCATTATAATTCATGCAAAAAACGGTGACCATCTTTTGCAAGGAAGCTACTTCCGGTCCATTACCCCTCTTATATGGGTTCGATGGACCAATCGGAGAAGGCTCAATGCCCGGATGTGACGTGCAAAGATGGCGTCTTATCCTAAATGCGACGCAGATGCAAATAAGAAATTTTGGGAGATGGGGAAAGAAGGTTTTTCAAAAAGGCGATTACATTTTCAACCCCCCTCCCCCTCCCCTCCCTATCCATCAATCCAGCCCCCCAACCCCTGTGTCCATTGGTGAACTGCGGGCTGCGTCTCGGATCGCCATTGGTCGAAGCGCCACCAACACGTGGCCAATGAAAATGGAGGGGGGAGTTAGGCAATGAGTGGTCATGACGTCACAGCTTGATCCCAGTCGCTCTGCACTGCTCTGCACAGAGCCAATTTGATGGCAATGTGGGGGTGGGTTAAAAAATAAAAGAAAGAAGTAGGGCTGGGGGATTTGACAAAGTAGCGGGTGCGGCAAAAAGTGGGGGTTAATGGTAGGGCCATCGCATTAAGCCTAACTCTACCCCAACCAGTTCGATATAACTGGGGCCTGAAATAAAAACATCAACTTTTATCCCCTACTTTTTTTATCCCACCTACACACACACACACACACTACCTAAAACGAAATGTGGGGGTAAATCAAGACATTTCCAAGGCGGAATAAATTACATTGAGCTGTTCTTTTTTGGGGGGGGGGCGCAGGTTGCTACTTTTTACTCGGTCCCAAAGGAGGGTGTTAAAAAAGTGGGGGATAAACAAAAGTGGGAGTTGTAAAAGCGTTATATACACACACATACATAGTATATACAAAGAAAAACTCATGAACTTGACATTAACCCCTCTACATTAATAACAATTAATCGTAATGATGAACATTCGAAGCAAGTTTTCACATATAGGGGAAGGGGGGGTATTACATCCCTTCCCTCTCTATTTTTTGTTGCAATAACCCCATCCCCTTGTAATTTACCACATGTTTTTTGCGAAAATAAATTGCAACATGAATCACTAATTGTAGCTATAAGAAGAGGAAAACCTCAACGTTTATTGTTATCTTTGCACCATTAATTTATAACAAATAAGCCTATATAATAATCTAAAATCTTATATAATAAAAAACGACATAATGACTCGAATGATTACATAACTTCCAATACAGTATTATAAAAAGGCATTATCGTATAATTATCACGTCTGTAAAGGGTTTAAGTGACAGAAATATAATTTTAACATAGTAATTGAAATTTGCTATAATTGTAGTCTATAAGATACATTTCTGAAACAATTAACAATACAATTATGAATTATATATGGATAACTAAATTATCGACTAAAACATCGATTAAATTATTAATTGCATTATCGATTAAATTATTAATTGCATTATCGATTAAATTATTAACTAGATTACCGTTTAAATTATTAACTAGATTGTCGATTAAATTATGAATTACATTAGTTATTTAACTTAATTATAACCAGATATTTAAACCGTAAATAAATATAATTTCATTGATTCAAAATATTACAAATGTAACATCTAAAAATAATTCAACTGTATTTTTATTATTATATTCCTTCGAAAGTAACACCCAATAAATAATAAGAAGTATATTGAGAACTTTACAGAGTTGTGTTTGAATTATTGAAATTTGGTTTCAATTTCAGCAAATAAAATATACATCTATAATATGCATTTTAATTCCAGGAAATAATTGTATTTCCATTTAATGAATTTGTGTCATGATTTACCTGCTGCGGAACCGTATTTTTAATCGACCTGCAGCGCCATCTATCGACTCAAACGCATTTTCATTCCCATGCATATATTCTGTAGTACGTATTTAAAAAAAAAAAAAACTTTTTTTTCTTTACATTTCCGGTTTCAAAATCACGCAAAATTAAACAAGTCGAATAGGGGCTTTACCCACATAAAAAGCCCACCACCCCAAAAGTAAGGGCTTTAAATCCAGTACCGCTATTTACCCACACTTTTCTTCATGTTCGCGGAAAAATGGGCACTTTATGAAGGAAATTATTCCCTAGTGGGGGCTGGGATAAACTATTCTTGGCGAACATTAGCAACACCGGGATTAACCCCCTCTAAGTTTTGCTAATCCCCCACCCATTAAAAAAACACCACTTTCCTCCAAATAACCCCTTCAAATAAACTTCGAGAAAAAATCCCCCTCCCCACACAGTACTAACCCCCTCCCTCCATTCATCTTCATCGTTTCCACTCTAATATTAAGAAAGTAGGGGTATTAAGGAAAGTAGCTGAAAAAAGCAGGGGATAAACGTGTTATTTTCAAAGGCAGTTTTTTTTTCTTTTGCCAACAAACTACAAAAATACTTTAATATTTAAATTACGGGAAAATGTAATTTTCTAAATGCCCCCCTGCAATAATTAACCCCCAAATTTTAAATTAAAGCAGGCAATAAAAATAGAAGATTTTAAAAAACCCGAGGGTGAAATCAGGACAATTGGCAAGGAATCAAAGTTATGCGGACATTAATTTGCATCCCTCTTGCAGTGCAGTATGCAAATCAGCTGATTAGCATATCGAGAATTGGTGCAAAAGATGGGGGGAATGCAAATTGGCCAAGGCCTACCTGGAATAATTAACATCGTCAAAAGCAAAATTAAAAATATAAGAAAAAGAAAAGAGAACGAAAGGGCATGCAATTATAATTTATTCACATTTCGGACAAGGCGACAATACACATGCAAATGAGCCACTTTCAAATATTCGCAATTTGGGAACAAAGCCGACTCTAATGGACCCCAAGTGCCATCTTATATTCTCCACCCCATCTTGTGACGTCATCAACTTAGTATCTTTCCCATCTTACACTAAATTTGTTTACTTGTACATCAAGGTTTAAATCTCCTTTATAAAAACCCCCAAAAAAGTTAAACCTCAAACTTTGTGCGGCGGTAATTCAAGGGCAGACGCAAAACAAAAAACACATGACCACTCTACTCAAATAGTGAAACCTGTCTATGGTGGAAAATATGACTTTTTGAGGGACCATAAACGTATACTGCATGCATGATAAATGTTTTTAAAAAACCTTTCTACGCTGGAAAACCTGTCTATACTGGAAAGTTTTCCGGTCCCTTAAATTTAGATTCCGGCATAGCCAGGCCTTAAAGGTGAACTGACATGGTTTTGTAAGGTACCCTGAAACTTAAACTATATGAAGAAAAGTCGTGAAGAAAGCAAGAGTTGCAACAAAATCTCCGTAAAAATTAGTAAAAAAAAGTTATTAGCCGTCAAAATTTGCCCGCAAGAGCGTTTAGACGTCCTTACTCGATGGCCCCCTATCCAGAAAGCCAGGGGAGCATCAATTATAAGGGTCTCGATAAATCTACGGTTAAACTTTAACATCTAATAACTTTTTTTTACTAATTTCCACAGACAATTTGTTGCACCACTTGCTTTCTTCGTGACTTTTCTTCAAGTAGTTTAAGTTTCAGGGTACCTTACAATACCGTGTCAGTTCACCTTTAAGTGGGAAATGTCTATGGTGGAACCCGTCAATGGTGGAAAATGTTAAATTTTTGGCTTGATGACAGCATTAATAAATGATAACCTATTATATGTGGATGTAATTGAACCTGTTCAACGTGGAAATTTGTTGTAAACATGCATGTACATATTGTATACAGTAAAATCTGTCTATGCTGGAAACCTGTCTATGCTGGGCATTTTGACTTTTATTGCAATATGGGACCACAGACTTCATGTTAAGTGTTTTCAGAAATCTCTCTATGCTGGAAAAACCTGTCTATATGGTGGACATTTTATCCGGTCCCATGAGATTCCACCATAGACAGGTTTTACTGTACAATTTATGCAGTATTCTAGAAACAAATTTCGTACAATTGGTCTATAAAGCATAAAATATAGCCTTATTACTTTTTCATGCACGACTTTCAAGATTCAATACTTTATTGAAAATTGCTGTATCAAGTGACAATGTCACGTGCATAGTTACAGATACTAATCATTAGTCCTGCATGTATCGATTTAAGAAAATAACTGGAGGGGAAAAAATGGCCTTAGCAACCCAGCAAAAATGTGGAAGAAAAAAACAGCTTAGATAGTCCTAGTGAAAATCCGATCTTGAATCAATTATTTTTTGTATGGTGCGACTCGAGATGAAGGAGGGAGGAAGTCGCAGTGTCAACAGAAGGGAAGAAAAGTGGGGGATAAAAAGAGGAGGTAAATAAGGAGGGGTAATTCAATTTCTGCACGCGTGCACCACTGCAATTACCAAGACCTCCTTTTTACCCCCCAACCTCCCACAAGACAGTGCCAAGTTGCAGCAGTTACCCCCGCATTTTTCTCAAACCCACCAATAGCTGGTCAACAACTGGTGAGACAATCCAAAGTATTTCCGGTGACCCGTGACATTTATTCACCTGAAAAACCAAAGGAAAGTCGAAAAATAAACAAGTGTACATAAATGAATAGTGCGGTACTAATAGGTATCTCGTAGACTTAACACACGCATGTGCACCGAACTTTTATGTACAGCAAGTGACAAATAATCAGCTGAGGCATGTTAAAATGGGATACCAATAATGTCATCCTCAATATTCACTTAGTAACTCTTACGTTGCGATTAACACGTATTTTTAAAAAAGTTTTCTCAAAAATGTAAGCTTATCGATCGATTATCGACTTTCATTCTCAAATATTGATTGAATGTTTAACACTTACCTGTTATTTTCAACTCCTTCACAATTCGTACTTGAATTCGGTGCATGATTTGAAGTCAAAATTGAGGTTATAATATTGTTGGTAATCGTAACTTTTCAACGGCAATATTTCCATGATATTTCCTCCATGATATTTCTAAAGCTGTCCGCCATTTTCATACTAGTCCGGTGTTGCCAAACGAAGAATTCTTCCCTGTAAAATTACTACTTCAGTAATAAATTCAAATTTACCTTTGGAAAAATTACTACGATATATCAAGCAAAACATTTTGAATGTATTTATTTCACAACATAATGTTTATAGGCTTATTAATACAAAAAGATTTTGAAATAGGTATAAGAATAACAAAATCATCTAATAGAATAATTAGTAATTGTATGACGTCACCTACCGAAATCATCTTTTTCCCCCATGTATTTGTAACTTTGATTTCATAGATCTGATATTCTAATAAGAGAATCCGGCCTGAAAAATAAAAACAGCAACATGAACTACCATTTATTTCACAAATATTAATTAATGCAATATTACGATGCAGAATCAATAGCCTATTAGAATATTTTATAATGTTGGGGGATATAAAAAATTGCTCGAATTTCACATGAAAAATGCAAGGTTTGCGCATTCCAGCCGGAAGTCACGTGATGATGTTACCACTCGCGCATCTCATACATATACATATAACACTATCCGGCAGGCAAAAAAACCAAACAAAAAACTACCAAAGGACACAACGACGAGAAAGGATCAGAATACAAATACAAACACAAAATACCTGGGGTTATAAAACAAGGGGTATTTTTACTCCCAAACCTCTTTTCTCCATCTTGCCCCACATTTTTTTCTGAATTGAAAACTGCCATCGGCAAAATCTCAACGTCAAAACCCTCTTAAAGACATTGGGGGATTAAATGACGTCATCTTGATGATATGCAAGCTTGCAAAATGGCCGTCATAAATATATAAACTTGTCTTTTCTCATTAGATTAACGAGTAATATGTTTGATTGCACAATTTTAGAGTGGGATGTCGTAAGTCAAGTCACGTGCATTAAGGTCACTCGTCATATAAACTTTTTTTGAGTCTTCTTATTTTTAGGCTTATTTCTACATATAACACGGTATAATTACAAACCTGAAATGGTATTCGCAATAATTCACATAATTATTTCTAATAAAAGATTGTTACAATACGTATTGGAATTGTATCGAGCGCAATGGCCGAGCGCAAGCAACTTCACGACCGTTATAGATAGACCACTAGTTCCAATATGAAAGTTGTAGAGCATCATCGAATCAGCCTAGAAAAAATTATATCTCAAATTTAACATTGGTATACTCCACCCACAATGAGAATGGAAAGTTGATGAAAGTGTGTAATGCAGAGAAGCAAACTGGTTATGGCCTCAGAGATGCAGGAAAGCCAGCAAAAATTGACGAAACATGATGTATTAACTGAAAATGTTAATCATATACTTTGACTACTTTATAGGCCCCAATTGAAGGAGGCCTATAGGCAATTATATATGAGAAAAAATACATTATGTGAATGCAGTATAGTTTATACGATGCATTATTATATGTATATTAATGTGGCGCATTGGGAGTGAAGTTTTTGGCCCTAAAAATGTAATCATTGAATCTGGGCCTTTGCTCCGTCACAGTGTTCATTAATTCTAATCCTGCTTCACACTTACATACATAAGTATATGTATGGTACATATATGTCACGTGATTACCTGCCGTAAATTGCCTATTAAAATGAATAACGATTGCTATAACATGCACGGATACATAAAGGATGTATGTACGAATTAATTTACATCCAAATCACAATTAATTTTTAACAAATACATTCCCATTTAATTTAATTTACAATTTTCTTTATATTACTATGTATTACGTACGAAGCAAATTTAACATTTGATTCACTTTTTAAATTGATATGTAATTTTCTACATAGATACATGTGTTTAAAAATAAAATACATACGAGTACAGTATATATTCTCCAAGTTTTCGATGATTTATAGCATGTTTATTTTCATAACTATAGTAAAATTATTCTAGGTATACTGTACAATGTGTACAAATAAATATATTCTAAATATGTATTTATGCAATACAAACAGCAATTTGAACAATGAGAGCAACGAAAACAAGGGAAATGAAGTGAAAAACAAAACAGAAGAAAAAGACGCCTTAAGAAAATATATACAAACAATAAGAAAACAAAAACACATGCAAATGAACCTATATAGTAAAAATTTCGAAATAAGTAATTGTTTTCAAAAACCAAAGAAAATACAGTGGATGATGCATGCAGCTTTGATAATCAATTGCTAGGAGAGTATACAGGTAAAATTGGGCTAAAATTACCCAAACGTAATCACCCTATTTGCTTTGACAACACGGTTATACACACATACACTGCACACACCAAAGGTCCTTTTCTCTCTTTTTTTTGGAGGGTTAGGAAATGTAAATCGCATCGATGCCCTTTACACATCGGAATGCGTTTACACACCATATACTATATAAAGTGAAGGATTTTGCACAAAAAACTCGCAAAACCGCAACACATTGCATAAGCAGGAAGCTCCATTTTAAGGCACACAAAAGGCCCATTGCTCGAGTATAACCATTGTCCGGCCGTTGACCCTCAGTGCCCTTTGCAAGCGACTGAAACCGCCCCTATATACTATATTCTAATATGTAGTTATAAGGGGGATGAAAAAATGGGCAAATTCCCCCTCAAACGACAAACCCCCCCCCCTCTCCCTATTTTTTCATTTTTTTGCCCTAAAAAAAACGGAAAAAGGTCCCAATATGGCTGCCGGTTTCGCTTCACGCTCACCTTTTCAGCGTTGCATCCCATTTGTGCACCATAAAGGGCCTTATCGCCATTTTGGCCCATTTCGACACCCTAAACTCTCAATGGTTGGGGGGCTGCTTTTGTGCACTTGCACTTGCCAATCTTGGAGTCCCACAATGCACTTGGCAATTCCCGCCAAGTAATCGTAGTGACAAGTGTCCCAAGTTATTAACATCACATGATTTTGGCCCTATGCAAACTAAACTACTAATGTAATAACAAATTATCTGAACCCCTTTCACACATTTTGCACAACACAGCAATAAACTTTCAAATTCTTTTTTCTTGCACAATATACTAAAAACACACAATGCAACAAACCTGTATGTGATGGAATCTGTATTCAGTATAAACCTGTCTGTGCTGAAAAACCTTTTAATTTTATGTATACTATACCAATCACACTGATGTCCTCGTATATACCGCATATTTTCTAACAAAAGCCGGTCTCCAATTGAAGCCCGGTTTCCAATTGAAGGCGGGTCATTTAGTACAAACCGGTTCCCAATACAAGCCGGCCATCGGTAAGAGCCATCGGTAAGAGCCATCGGTAAGAGCTTTTCTATTACAATTTATATAAATGGTATTGCATAAAAATAAAAGCCGGTCTCTAATAGAAGCCCATCATGAAAATCTAAAATTTGAATAAAAGCCCGGGCTTCTATAAGAACATTTACGATACATATATCATGAAAGCAAAATTGGATTTCGGTCTGTGCAACATAAAATGTAAGAAAATTGAACCTGTTTATGGTGGAAAATAGACAGAATAGTTTTAAAGATTTTGTTGTCTTGTTTATTGTTTGATGACAGCGTGAGAACTTGAATTAAAATGATATAACTGATGGCATGGGGTCCATATATACAGTGTTTGCATGGCCCTTATTGGTGGTCTTCTACGTCATTTGCTAACTGTTATTATGTCATGATGACTCAATTATAATAAATGCATGTTGCATAATAACACGTGTCCAGCAGCGGCCATTTTGAAAAGCCCTATAGTCACGCCCCTTCAACTTAGGCCAATAAAAAACGTTCGTGTGTCACGTTGACAAGATGGCGGCGGTAACTGCGCATGCGCAAATAGAAATGCAAATAAGTAGGATGTAGGAGATGAAGAGAGGGGGGTAGGTTGGTAGAGTAGGGATTTTTTGTAACCCACCTCACGTGACAGGTGCAAGCGCAGTGTTCGGCTGTGACGCAATAACCCCCTCTTTTTTTTCCCTTCCTTGAATTTCAACAAAAATTTCCCGTCATTCCCTGCGTTCTTCCCGATAATCTCGAATAGAAAAAGAAAAAAACGACAAGGACCGAAAGAGATTTGAGCAAGGGGCTTACAGTGTCCAAAATTCCCCCACCCAACCACCCCTCCCCCCTTTCCCATTTCTACTTGGGCATATATAGAAAAGAATGATATAAATTTTTGACGAGTTGGGGGATTTAAATTTTTAAATAACTATAGAGCTAAAAACCTTGGAGCACAAAAAGCCCTTTCTTTTTCGTTATTTTTTTTTTGAGAATAGGCCTTACTCTAATAAAATTGAGCAATATATATAAAACATTTCCTAGGCATTCATACAAAAGTGTTTTAAGGTTAATATTGTTAATGTTGTGGCAAAATGGTTTTCATAACGCCACCTGTCTGTCAAATTAAATTTTAATGACTATATAAAGGAAAAATTCGACAACCAGGTGGCGCTGCTCAAACTAACCAAAGCGGAAATCATCCTCTGCAGGATTATACTCCATAACAAACACACATATATACTTAATCACTATATGCAATTAAATAATTGTGCACTAAAACAGTCATCCTAACAAATGATTCTTGTAAAAAATACATTCCAGATTTACCAGCGCCACCTATCGATGGTGATCGAGAACAGGTTGAAAAATGCACCACATTAAAGCTATTAAGTCCCCTATATATATATATATATTTTGTGGAATTTTGCTATTAAAACAATGTACCATCCTATATTGAATAGCACAATCTATATAGCTGTTTTGGAAAATATATCTTCTAGTGAAAAACGCCATCTTGCGGTCATTTTTGGCAATTTTTGACTAAGCACTTACCAATTTATTATATCATTAGCTTGGTACAAAAGACATTTTATTTGGATATGGACAATATGGACAATATGTTATAACAACAATTTCCAATTTTCATCCATAATAATTTTCAGAAGTACAATTGTACAAGTACATATTTTGATTATAATGTGAAATTTCCTAAATTATACTATACTGTATATACTTGCAGTACATACAGGGGGAATGGAGTAGGGAATGCTGAAGAATTTGAGTGATTTCTGCGCAGCAATAATTCTGAAATTTCTCAATTTTTCAAACGGCCCTTTACTTTGCAGCACATGAGAACATCAATATTCAAGTATATATGCTGAAGAAGATTTTGCAAATGCTGCACATAATTTCTTAGACGGACGTCAGTGGATCGAAAACGGACAGATAAAAGGGGGGGCTTGGGGGGTTGATGGACGTTTATCCCACCCTTTACATCCACCCCCAATACGTCATCAGGATCTCCTGCTGTTTTACCCCTTCTTCGTTCCCATTGGTTACATGTCCTCCATAAATTTCACTGCGAAACGACCCAAGACCCCTAGTTTTTTTTGGGAGGGGGAGGGGGTAAATGTCGTCAGGCTCCCACATTTTTTTTATTATCCTAGCAGTCCGTATACAGCGATAAGAGTGCCATTGGTCCACACACACACACTCACCATATACCCCTTTTTCTTTGTGCCTTTTCTTTTTTTTAGCCCCTACTATTTTTCAAATGGATTTTTTCTTCTTTATTTCCACTTTCAAAAACGCGAATGTAGAAATATATATATTTATAATTTATTCCCTACTTTTGGCTGGAAAAAATTGCCATTGCGGGTTTGATGGCCCACTGTGTGCTGGGAGACGATTGGTGGTCCTAGGTCCCAGATGCAAGTCCATATGCGCCATTTGCTGCCATCTGATTGGTCAGCCATCTGCATATTTACGCAAGAACTATTCCACATAAACCCCCACATTGCAAAATCCAAACGATAAAAAAATGAGTAAAATCGTCAAATCTTAGTATACAAATTTCTCTCAATGCAGATATGCATCAGCTAAAATACAGTATACAATTTCACAAATTTGTTTTCCGGCCTACACTGCATCTTCATGAAAAAATAAAAAAAATGTCAAAGGAAAATGCATAATACATTACAATTATTATGTCCTTGAAAGAATTCTCTATTGCAAAACTTGTTTACAATAATATTATTAGATCGACCTAGATATAATATACGATGGCTCCATTTGAATTTCACTGTGATTGCCATATTAATTAGTTGAACAAGCAATTTCAAACGCATGTATTCAACTACATATTTCAAAACAGGAAAGTAAAGTAATTGGTGTTGTTTGCCCCAACTCAATTTTCGTAATGAGCATGCAAGAAGCAAAAAGCTCTCAGATTGAGTGTTCATGGTCAAATTTCTGCACAGAAGCAGCACTGCCATAGACCATTATTTACTAAAAAGGATTTTCCAAATTATGGTTTGAAAAATATGCATAGGACAACAAAATAATAGTTCCTGTAAAAATGTAATCTGTGATTACCGTTTCGATCCCTTCAGTTTCCAGGTTTTCCAGAGTGCTTAGGACCATATCCAGGTTAAACTTGTATAGAATTATGGCGATCATTTATTTAATAATTTTAATGTAAAACACATTCAAATTGCATGTATTTATTATATACGTATCAATTTCCCTAAGTTTACCTGCATGGTTTTAACAGCATTATAGCAAATTCCTCAAGTTTTTCCTGAATTTTTACGTAAAGTTTTTTATTCCCTGTACATGAGCTGATTGAAATTCACTCAAAATTGCTATAACTATATATTTGAATCTGCTGCCAGAATTATAGCTGCTCCACATTTCCAAATGAAGCATGAGACAAAAATCTTACCTCAAACAACACCATACAGAGGAACTTTTGGATCGAGTAAAATGAAGTTGAACTGTTATACAATGAAATCAGTTACATCATCAAATATTGTGTATATATAGTGACATTTGAATTCCCACAGGATACAAAATTACATACTTCGGATATACTGATTGAATCCACTGTATTGGACATCCTCAATATTGCATTTCACAAGCCTTGCTGCATGTAGCGCCCCAAGAAATCTGAAGGACTACGCCCTATATCCAGCTCTGAGAATGCCTTTTCATAGATTTTAAAACAGCTGCATACGCATGCATGATATAATACTGGGCATGAAGAAACATTGGCAATCATATGATACAACCCTATAGAAATTTCAAAATGCAGCATGTATATATGCAGGAAGGTTGCGGTTCAAAAATTTGGCTGTAGCTAGCATGCAGAAGCATGCACATTTGCATAGTAGGAAGTTTATCTCCTGCAAACAACTTTAATCCATGCAATATCTTTATAAATATGAATTCAAACTATGCACCTAGGTATGCAATATTTGCTGCATGTTTGCAGACTGAAAACGAAAATGAAAATGAAAACCCAACTGCCAAATTGAAGTATAGTTCTTGTAGGCACCTTTGCAGACATCTGCCCAAATTGAGTTGAAATTCAGGTTAGCAATTTATTGGAATATCTTACCTATTATAATTAGTGATGATAGGAACTAATTATATATTATCAGTGCAGTATTACTGATTGTTGGTAGAGACTAAGGATTTAAACAGCAGTGATATATAGTAACAGGAGTAACTGTGACTGTGGATTTGTGCATGAAATTGTTTATTCTTCCAATCTAGAGAATTTTTGTCATGAAATGGTATATATTTGCAGCTATATAGGTTTTCATTCAGATACTATATATAATAAAAATGCAATGTCTCCAAATGATATGCCATTAAAATCATATTGCTTCCATTTAGGAATTATATTCCAGCATGTATGCATGCTGGCACACATTAAAATTTCAATAAGGTTGTGCACACAGATGTATAAGTATAATGTGGTGCATGAAACACCATCTTTTGTTAGAACTGTATAGGAAGGGCCATAATTGGAATATTTTCAGCAAGTTCAGACGCATCAGCCTGCAATATGTTCAAATATTAATTGTGGAATTCAGGTTACCAAATACTGTAAAACACAGACCAGCATTGAGCGAATTTACACAGATATCTCTGATGAATGGTATATTTTGAAGTTGTGTATTCTTAAAACCTCTTTCCATGCAGGATCACAACTCTTCAGCCCTTGGTGTATATAAGTATATAAGTATATATATAAGTATATAAAAGTGGAAATTGCATGATAATGGAATCTTTGCCTCATCCAGCATGCAGCACTGACACAAATTGCAATACAATTGTAGTATGTGATAAGAACAGAGAGTACAGGATCATAACCAAAGTTGGAAATGCTGTATATAATCACTGCATGAACCCTGGAGCACTGTAAGCCTGTTACTTGCCCGGGTTTCATTCAATTTTCAATGTCTAAATTGCAATTCTGCAAGTATAGGCCCTATATATTTGCTGCAAATTAAAGATTGCCATTTCTATATAACATGTATATTAAATGACTATCACAATAAATGAATGTTGCATGAATGTTGCATTATTAGCCTGTAAGTTAATGCAATTTAAGCCCAGTTTCCAATTGAAGCCGGGTGGGTCTATTTGGTCTGACAATGGTTAAAAGCCGGTTCCGAATACAAGCCTCTGTTTGCAATATTTAAATGTATTTTCGTGTTAGATTGCTTTTAAAATGTCAATTGAAAGCGTATATATATGGTTGGTTGGAAAAATTGTGCATGGTGTTTTGCAAAGCTGTTTTTGGTGTGGATAGCTATTGTAATGTTGACTGGTATATTAATTTGCATGCAAATGGCACAGTCCAACCTGAACATGAGCCCAATCACTCTTAAAACTATGGCTGGTCATTTGACCTGGATTTCAAAATCTGGTCACCGATACAAAGAAATAAAAGCATGTCTCTCATAGAAGCTGCATGGGTTTCTATTAGAAGCCCGGTCTGAATATCCAAAATTTGAATAGAAGACCACACAAACTGCATGTGCAGGCTTATAGAGAAGGAAAATTTGAACACAATTTACAAAATAACACTTATCATGCAGGAAATGCGTACACCGTTTCCAGGTTATGGCCCTCAAACCACCCGTTAGCATTGCATTCATGATATACTACATTGTACAATCAAGAGTGCATGGGCGCTGAAGAACATATTTAATGAAAACCTTGCGGTTGCTACAGAAGTTGCTCAAAGTGATGGCTATCAATGTCAATGCAGGCATTGTACCTGGGTTGCATTTTTGAGAGGGTGCATGTATGGGAACTTGCAAACCTCGATAATTCGTCACAGGCGGGACTTTGAATTTCGGACGAATTAAGCAGAGTTCTTCTTAGTATGAAGGTCTGTGGAGATGGACATTAAATTGTGACGAATTATCCACATGTCAAAAATTATCGAGGTTTGACTGTAACTTATATTAAATCGAACCCGCATTTAAGAGTAACTCAGTCATGATGGAATTTTTCAAAAGTCAGTTCTCCTTTAATCATAGACATTTATACGAAACTCCATCAAGTCTCTTATAATAGGTATAGGTGCATGGTTTTGATTGTACCTGAATTTGACAGAATTAGAGGCATTTTGTTCTAGACTGTATATGTTACAGTGCGTATAGCTAAGCAGTATGTATGGCTAAGTAAACGCGAATAAACGTGTTTTCTGCTTCAAATAACGGTTTTTTCGAAAAACATGCGTGAACATAAAAGAACCGCAGCGTGCCAAAACATATTCCTAACTAGTTTT
>JAQIWR010001142.1:0-14948 GCA_034695945.1 Glomeris hexasticha
TGCAGGATCCTGCAGGATTTTCGAACTGCAAAAATATGCTGCAGGATTTGAGAACGTTTTCTGCAGGATATTTCCTGATGAAACGTTTGAAAATTTATGCAGGAATATGATTAGCAGGAATGTTTTTGCAGGACATTGCAGCAATTTCCTGCATGACATGCTTGCATTCCTGCAAAAAAACTTCCTGCAAACTTTGCAAGATCCTGCATGACTTTTTGTACTGGGGTATATTCCCTTACAGAAAAATACTGCAGTTATGTGCAATTTAATGGTGCTTTTCATTCATAAAAACGTAAAAAAAAAGCACCATTAAATTGCACATAACTGCAGTATTTTTCTGTAAGGGTTATAGCAGCTAGAACACAAAAACTTGTAATATATAACCCAGGTTTCACAGAAACCTGCGTTCAGAGGTACCTACTACATATTAAAAAGATTAACACAAAAACACGGAACAGCTATTAAAATTTTACATTTTAAAATCCATCCCGGGCCAATACGAACTGTTCTGTAGGATTCTAGCTGCACACTAAATTCGATCGAAACTCCAAAATAATTATGCAGAAGTTATATTGCATGTGCAGATACGATTTTCCACAGCTAGATACGCAAAGATACTTAATTTTAGTTTCATATAATTGTAGAAAATGTAAGAATGAAATAGAAATGATCGAAACTTATAAAGTCTACATTATATTCGGCACATCAATAAACAGCATTCTGCAAAACGTGCTCTGCAGGAATTTACTTATCAAAAAATTATGCAGATTTCTGTTCGAATCTGCAGAAACGTTTCCCAGGAGAAAAAGTTGTGAACAATTGTGCACAATTTCAAAAAAACTTACAAAAAATTCACAATTTGTGCACAAAATATTGTGATTGTGATGTTTTGTGCACAAATATAGGGTTCTGTTTTGTGCGACTTTGTGCCAAGCTTTGTGCACAATTGGACACAATTTTTTTTCTCCTGGGAAACACAGATGTGTAATTTATGCAGAATTGTCACTTTGCCCAGTAAATTGACCTTATTTTCAGACGATATTTTTCTTTTAAAACACGTGTTCTACACTAGTCCAGAACATACTGTATATATTATATATAAAAGCAAGGTTATTAAAAAGAAAAACTGCACAATGCATATGCAAGGAAATTATAGACACCCCGGATTATTCTGAAAATCTCAGCTCAGTAAACTCTGATCTTATTATTATCACTCTTGTTATTATAGCATTTGCCAAGAATTGTTGCATCGAAAGCTGCAAATAAACAATGGTATATGGTATGAATCATTGGAAAACATTTGCAACCCAGCTGATATTCATCCATTTTGTTTTGCTGACGCAATTGCGCATTTAGCAAAGTTATAAATAAATATAGTGAAGACTTGAAACTGAAATAGTATTTTAGTCTCAAATGCAACCACCACAGCGAATGGAGAGATCCCAATAGTGTTTTTTGTTTGTTCTCCCGTTTGTTTGCCGATTTTCTAAATGTACAGAAATTGAATAAATAAAACGCACTTACACGGATAATTAATCCAAAAACACAATTATATATAGCAAAGACCGTCACACAATAATTTTTCATATAAATAACTCCAGCAACTATAGTATATTATTCAATAAACATACAATAATAATCACTATGTAGAGAACCAGCCAATAATACACAAATCCACACCAAATCCACTAACCAATTAATATACATAATAATGTAACAAACCTTTCAAATAACCAACAAATATGTATATACAGTATTTAACACAGAAATAGTTCTTCAGATTATCACCGGTGTTGACCTATACAATGTAAGTTATATAGGTTATAAAACATTTCCTCATAATTTACACATAATTTACACATTGTGGACAATCAAGAAACCAAATGTGTCTTTGTTTGATATTACTGTGAATGCAATAAGCAAATGCTGGGTCGATAATGATCTATGAAAACAATTAAAATTAATGTAGTAAAGTGCAGTTCTATAGATAAAATTTAGAATAATTATGGCATTTGATTATAAATATTAATTGTAACGATTAAAATATGCAAGAGGCAATGTGCCTCATCATTTTTATATAAAGCACCCCATTAACACGAGTTATCTTTTATTTTTAGTAAATTTTTTCGCTAAATTGACACTGTCACTAATTTTGTATAAATACGCTATACATATAGTATTTTATATTTAAAGTCATAAGCAACAGATATAAGAGGGAGACATTTTAAGCCAGCAGCAATACAACGAAATAAATCAATGCAGGTTAATGAAATTCAATTGGCAAGCTTTCAAGACATAAATATTGCAATATATAGGATTTGTGCACAACATAAGGCACCAAAATGGCTGTATTTATTGTACACTTGCCAATGAAAATAACGCATTTGGCCTACTGTGGTGAGGGTCCATTATTGGACTGAATCTAAACAAAAGGACTTTTGTTGGACCATTTTCAAAACTTCGTATCATGAATTTTCTTGTGGTTTAGACAACATGATACAGTATAATGAAATTTAATTATGGAAAAACGGGAAGAATAACAACTTGATACATATACCCATGGAAAGTACTTCGTTAATTTTATTTAGACAATTTAAATCCAATTGTAATGGAATATTGAAATTCAGTAATGATTAAAAAACTGATAAACTATTTCTTTAAAATAATCTATATGGAATTTGAAATTGAAATTTACATGCACATTTCTAGAGAATTGTATTTGCTAACAAAAACAACTAGAATGCAAGTAAGCTACAATTTCTGCGTTTTCAGATTTCGTTTAAAAAATACATAAAAAATCAGCTGGGAAACGTTTTTTTTTCTGAGGATGTTAACATTTCTGTAGTATATTCACCAAAAAACAAAAACTTGTGTAATGCAATCTTCAATAATTTTACCCAAAGGATTACTGACTGAAAACAGGGGCACAAGCAGCAGAACAAAAACTTTTTCAGCCGTAACAGATCATAATCTCCTCAACTTAATATCATGCAAGATTTCTCTTGAATCCCATCTTTTTTGAGTTTATGTCTTGCATCAAAAGAGCAAAATAAAAACTTAAAACGACAAATGCATGAAGTCGTTCCTTGGATAAACGTCATACAATTGGCTGGGTTAAGCTCTATTTTTGCTATTAGGTACTCCTTTCCGAAGTTTAGCAAGCAATAGCAATAAAGTTACTTATGTTACATGCAGTTACGTCATGCTTGACGTCAATGGCGCTCATTAGGGAGCGTACATAAATTATGTACCAAAAATACAGCAACTTCTTGTCTTCTTTTTGCGCACAAGTCCTTCCTTCCATCCCTACAATGACGTCATATCAGCAAAAACATTTTTCAGCACCTGTTCAATAACAGTGCAATTAACTACTGCACATTTCCCAAATAAACTGTAATTTAGCCAATATAAGAAATTTCAATATTTTGCTGTTGCTTGGGCATTATTTGTAAATGGTGCCAAATTTTAATAAGTTTAATAAGCGTTGACTTCAGAACACTATATAGCAAATTCTTCCAGCAAATAACGGGAATCATTGTAAACAAAAGTAAAACTGAAAATGAATTGTGTTTCAGAAAATACTTTAATGGTTTAGGTACCTAGAGGAGGCAATACAAGATGCAGCATTTGCTCAACATTCAAGATTTGAAAACTTCGACGATTGAAGGAGCTTTGAGAATTTCGGTTTTAGGAAAAGTACCTATGATATGGACTGTGACTTGATTCAGTTAAAAATTCTAACAACAGATTGTGCATTCATTACCTTGGCATTACTCAACATCGTCAAATGTTGTGAATCGCCATAAATTAAGAGATGCTCATGCCAGTGCACATGTGCACAAAAAAATCTAATTAAATATACCCAACCCACTATTACAGTTTAGGACAGATATTGGAGATTTGCACTTTCATCAATGTTATTCACAAGGGGTATCCGGAAAGTAACGACCGTTTTTGAAAATAATGTTACTGCTCCCTTTACTGTGAATTGCTCCTCTCACCTTTATGAAGTAACCATGCCATTTGACAGTTTAAACGGGGTCAAACTTGTAATAACTTGTTCATTACACTGGTGGCAACCTGAAAGGACTAGCACTGAAGTTATTTCTCCTAGGGCCAAAAACACTTTCCAATATATGGTACTTTTTAAATAAAATAGATTAGGGTGTGAATTCAACGTTTTGGTTATTAACAATTGACATTACAACAGTTTTGTATTTTAAAATAATAATAAAAAAAACGGCTGTTACTTTCCGGATAGCCCTATAGTATATTGCTTCTATAATATTGAATGTGAATTTTGCTGATATAATATGTGATCTGCAGTTTTGCGGGGAACATAATACTAGTATGAATGCTTGCAAAACATAACCAAGTGAATGGCAATACTTACAGGAACAGCATGATCACAATTTGTTTCGGTAAATGTAAATACTGATATATGAACCTGTCCTAACCTGATAAATTGCTGAATATTAGATTCGGCTTCATTTGGCTCGATTTATATTAAACTGGCATTTAACATATCGATTTTGAATGCTTAGACACATCTCAGCATTTTACCATGTGCTGCAACTGAAATGAAAGGTGAACTTTGTAAAGGGGTCGATATTCATATACGGCATTAAAGTTGAACTGACGAAGTCAAACTTTATAAAACTGAATTAACTGGCAGCATATTCACAATATGGATACCAATCCATGTTTGTTATAAACACTCTGGCCTTTATCAGGAAAGTTAATTGTCACAAAAAAGCTGCTGTTCCACTCTATAGCATGTCCAATATAGTGACCAAACCCACAGTGCTGCCACCTATCACTATCTTCTCATTAACCTCTTCTATATTTGCACTGATAATTGTTTATTAAAAAACTATAAAGTCTTTCATAACATTTTACATGCAGGGTAGTTAAATTAGAGGCTGTGAACTTATGATTTGTCCTTCTCATAAATTTCCCAAAATGAAGTTTGGCCCTGTCAGTTCAGCTTTAAATGCCATCGTGTCATAGTTCAGTTATAGGTGTTCGTTTGAGCTGGTAATGAGCATGGTTAGGAGAATGAAGCACATGCACTGTGCTGTGAAACTCGTCATCATCTTCATAGTTGACAGTCTTTTTAGCAGCGTGTTCCACTGCCCAGTTGTCTTTGAGGGTGGTCACCATCCTTCGCCTATATTTATAGACGAGAAACACCAGTGTTGCCAGACAGGAAACTATAACTGCTGCTGCAATCCCAAAGACAGTTTGCTGCTTGGCATTTGGAAAATAGCAGGAAAGGTCATATGGGCTTAGCTCTGATAATTGTCTTCGCTCCAGAGAACTTGGAGACCAACATAGGATTTGGCTTTGCATCTGATGTGCAGCAGCCACAGCAGAGGAAGTGGAAGCCACTGCTGAAGATGTCGTTAATTGTCCACCAGAAATTTCACTGTTCGCCGAAGTCCATGTGCTTTTTGCCTGAATCGTTATTAGCCGGAAATTGAGAAATCATTTTATAATCTGGTCCATCTAGTAATTAGTTTCCTAAGCCTTGCTTCCAACATGCACCTCCCAATTTTGCTATTGGACTCCCCATCCCGACCCTCCCCCATCCCTTCGTTTGTTTAATTGGTTATATATACATTCTTCATCTTCTCTGCAACTTCATGTCAAATGTTATTATTTCTTCCTTGGGCCAGATTAGAAATACTGTATATATATGCATAGTGCCAATGTAATTATTCCTGTTATTTGCACACAATAATTAAAATCCTCATAAAATTATGGCATCCACACTTCATTTTAACAAAGCTGAAGTTGCTGGCACTATGGCCTCTGGCTGGGTGGTAAATAACGTAATATGTATTTCGAAACAGCTGATTTTTCCACGCCTATACCAATTGGACCATTAGCCATTTTTCTCTCCCTTTCTCATATCATTTGGCCACTCTGGTCATTCTCCCCTCCTCCAATTAGCAATGGGTGTTGGATGCTGGACTTAAGGTCTTAAGGTATTCGGACCAGAGTATAGTGTAAGAGTTTCAGCGGTACATGCATACATGTGGCAAATCAATGTTAGCAAATAACATTGCATTTGATGCAGCATTGTAAATAAAAAAAAAGTTCATGCGAGATTTTCTTGTCAATTTGGCTTTGTACTTCTTTGCACAGATATTGACTGGCTTCAGAAAGTGCAATAACTCAAAGATTTTCGAAATCAATTCGCATGTGCTTCCGATATTGTTTGTAGCATTGTTGGATCTATCATGGAAACAAAAAAAATACGTATGGGAAAATGACAGTTTAGCAAGATCGATATAATGTTTGAATCATTTTCTGTTGATCTTTCTTCCCGAAGTCGAGTTGTGCAAATATTGGTGTAGAATATAATCTCATTAAAAGTTGCAAGATGTGAGAGCGCTTCCCGGACAGTTTCGCAAGCCAGGGAAAGTAATTTAACAATATACTGTGAAAACACAAAATAATTCGGCCATTTTGATTCTAAAACAATATTATTAATTCAGTGAAGTTTTCGAACAAACATTTACGTTACAGGGAAAAAAACAAAATGAGATATGCCCTGTATTTACTGAATCATGTTGCTGGATTTTTAAAATAGATATTCTGCTTACATAAAATTGCATATACAACTTTTGGGAGTAATAAAATCCACCAATGCTACAAAATTTCGCAAATGCGTTCAATATACATCAATCATGGATAATTACATATATAGATGTTACTCAAAGTAAATGCAACAATGTGATTAAAGTTGTTAGTGATCACAGCCATGCAATGTGTTAAAAAAGACATTCTCATTTATATGCATTTTGTAGATATATGCCCAAGTTGGCCTTGAAATTGTAGGACCCAGTTGTCAATAAAATTGTAAGAATAGCTTTTAGTAATACAAAAATGCCTCGGTGTCATTAGCCCATATGTAGAACCAATATCATACATTTTCAGTTGGATTATGGAATAATATCGAATGCATACAATTATCAAGATATCAGCAATAACTAATGACTTTCCAACCACAAAAATTCTGCACAAATTCAACTTTTAGTAATGAAGTGCCACACACATTATCTAAACAGTCCAAAATAATTAAGTACTAAAGTCATGCTAAAGTACAGTCCTCAAAATAATCAGTTTTTTTTTATGAAACTGGAAACACATATTGTTATTTTTCACTTTTAAAGGAACAATCCATAAATTTGACCTGGGCTGCAAATATGATTAGGGTGGTGCCTATATATTGAACACCCAGGTGAGCCATCACAATGACCATTCTCCCAACTTTTCCGATCAGTATGAACCTCATATAAGTTAATTGTTGAATATACAGTGCACAATCCCTTATCCGCAATTGCAAAATTCGAAGAGCTCTGAAAACCAAAAGTTTATTATAAGTTATGTAATGATGACGACCACACAATGAACACGCATCCACAATATATGATATCACGACATGTGTGGTCAATTAATTAATGGCCTCGAGCAACAACTAAACAGGCAGGCAACAATATGAGGAAATCTTAGGTCTTCTGTTTGAAGCTTCCAGAGTTTTAAAAACGACAATAACTATAGTATATATATAGCATGTAACATCACGTACAAGGAACAAGATTGCAAATAACAAACAGCCAAAGGGCTCTCATGTATCCCAATGGTAAAAGCCAAGAATAGCCACTTAAGTTTATGACAAAGTTTACATATACATATATGGTAGACATACTGTATTACTTCCTTTTCGGAATCAGAAAAATTCCCTATTTGAAGCGTGTAGCTCCAAGGGTTTTGGATAAGAGATTGCGGACTGAAATTCCGTGTTGTTTGCCCTGGTCACTTAGATCAACTGACAAGCAATGGAAGGCTTATAAGGTGTAAGTGGGTGGTACTTCATTGCATGGTTAGTTAAACATGCACGGAACGCAAGCAAAACCAAATGTTACCAAACACAATTCCAATTGTCAGCTAAATGGGAAGCAATGAACAGTCTCAAGAGAAGAGAGAAATCTCACTTTACCTGCAGCATGGTTCGCAGCCAGAGCAAACTACAATTGCACTCAAGATGGTTACCCCGCAAGTCGAGACTTTCAAGTCGTTCCCAGGATAGGGACCGTTCGTCCAAAGTACGGAACGCGTTATCACGAAGAGATAGATGTCTTAAGTTGGTTGCTCTTTCAAAAGCGCCCTTTTCCAACCTTGAAAGATTCGGATTATGGCTGAGGACCAATGTGTGCAACTCAGTGCAACAAGAATTCAGAGCACCATCTCGAACGGTATGCAAATGAGGTGCACCAGATATTTCCAGATGTCTTAGCCTCGATAACCCAGCAAATGCACCCATGTGTATCTCCTGGAAATAGTTCTCCCCAAGGAACAGTTCCTCCAATCCATCAATGGACACCCAGGAAACACTGGGAATCCTTGTCAGTGCATTAGCCCTCAATCTTAACGTCCTCAAGGTGTCTAAACCTTTAAACACTCTGTCTTCAATCTCCCTGATACCACACCCATCCAGCACAAGCTCTCGAAGAACGTGTAAGGACTGAAACCTAGCATCAGAAATGTCCACCAGTGGATTTGAAGCAATGTTCAGGTAGACCAATGATCTTCCAATGTGAAATAGACCATCAGGAATCTCAACCAGCCGGTTATCCAACAGGTTGAGTTTCTTCAGCTTACGCAGGCCCGCGAGAGAATCAGGTTCCAGGTTCGAGATACGATTGCGGGACAAATCCAGTTCTTCCAGATTGGGCACATAGATGAAAACGTTGGATGGTAGGTTTTCTAAAAGGTTCTCATCCAACTCTAACACTCTCAGATCTCCCAATCCAAAGAATGTATCGTTGATTATGGCAGACATCTGGTTGTGGCCAAGGCGCAGCACACGCAGATTCGCTTGCGATTCGAAAGCATGCGTTTCGGAAGAAACTAGGCGGTTGTGAGCAAAGTCAAGGTATTCCAAGTCCCGGTACAAAGCTAGAGCAGAAACTACCAGTCGGATGTGATTCCTTCGTAGATGCAACTGGCGAACACTTGGGTTGAGGGTTATCGGTACAACATCCAGATTGGCTGCGTCGCAGAACACCACCAAGGTTTCGTCGTCGCAGGTGCATTTCGAAGGGCAAATGTTGACAACAGTTGGGAACAGATTGATTAGGCAAAGTCCCCAAAACCACCAGCAATTCACAAGGAAGGACTCCGTGGCTCGTGAAGTAGTCGTCGAAGCCGACGACACCGATGATGAATGCAATGATTGATGATGAGAAGACCACCTTTTGTACATTCCACGTCCAACACTGAACTCTCCTCAAGATCCGAAGCCAGCTGCTGCCAGTCACCACGTTCTTCCCTATGAATATAAACAAAGGAAACAGTCATTATTTACATTCACCAATATGAAACTGCTGTTACAACTCTTCTGAAAACATGCTTCAAAAGAAATTAGAAGAGTTACACTTTGAAGGTGTTGTTGAAAATACCTAAAAGGAGCTCTACAGTAATCGCCATGAAAGATTGTGCCGAAATGTGACGTCACACAGACGAGTCAACACATTTTAGGGGTTGGGGTTTGCATTTGGCAATGCTGTTCTTGTGACGCTGCTGGCCCGCACGCAGGTGCATCAAACACCGACCCCTAAAATGTGTTGACTCGTCTGTTGACGTCACATTTCGGCACAATCTTTCACAGAGATTACTGTAGTTTGGACACTTCAGACGGCCATCTTGGATTACACTAAATAGGGTATTTGCAGAATATGAGATAAAATATGAATGACCCCTTACCGGAAGGGGTGGGGCCGTTCGCGGATCATTTGCAAAACACAACTTAAATAATTATTAACCCCTAACTGGGCGGGGCGTGGCCGTTTGCTGATCATTTGCATAATACGGTGTAAATAATCAATGCCCCCGGTCTGTTCGTGGATTAGAATCATAATCCGACATAATTATTGCATTACCCCGCTTAGGTTTTTTATTTGCCAATTTGCGTTTTGCAATTTATGGCGGGAAGACACTAACGGGCGATTCGCGAAAATGTCGTTTGAATCTCGCCAGTGATTGGATAGCTGCCCTGTGACGGTGCAGTGCGCACTGCAGTGAAACGTCACAACAGCACGTCTATCGCGCAAAGTGTGTTCCCGCCATTAGTATCACATGGTCGCATGCAATTTACAAGCTGATTCTTATATGCTCTATCGAATAATTTTCTAGTCCACCAATGGACTGTATATAGCCCTTATAAGGGCTGTTTGTTGAAGTATGTCATGTAGGTAACGTTTCCTGCTGTATATTCTTCGTATTCTGGTTCTTACGCCATGGCCTGGAGCCGCTAATGGTGGTCAGAAAGGTGTAATGTGTAGAAGTTTACTTGCAAGTCAACATAGGCAGGTTTTGGAATATTCTATAAAAAGAGCTATTTGAATTTTTGAAATGGCAGCCGGAGTGATGTAATTAGCTTTATTCTGAAGTATGAGATGGCAGTCACGTAAATAATGAATTCCCCTATTCTGAAATCTGTTTTGGTGGTGATGTAATTAAACAATTACCCCTATACTGAAATATAAGGTGGCGGTGACATAATTAACGAATTATCACTATTCTGACATAAAATGGCAGCGACGCATATGACGAAAGCTCCCTATTCTGGAATCTAAGGTTGCAGTGACGTAGTTAACGAATACTCCCTATTCTGGAATATAAGGTTGCAGTGACGTAATTAACGAATTCTCCCTGTTCTGGAAGCTAAGGTTGCAGTTACGTAATTAATGAATACTCCCTATTCTGTAATATAAGGTTGCAGTGACGTAAAAGACGAATACTCCCTATACTTGAATCTAAGGTTGCAGTGACATAAGTAACGAATACTCCCTATTCTTGAATTTAAGGTTGCGGTGACGTAATTAACGAATTCTCCCTGCTCTGGAATCTAATGTTACATTGACATAATTACCGAATACTCCCATTTCTGGAATCAAAGGTTGCGGTGACGCAAGGGGTGACGTAATTATCGAGTTCCCCCTATGGCGAAATATAAGGTGGCGGTGACGTAATTAACGTGTTTCCCCTTTCGGTGGCAGTGACATAATTATCGAATGCACCCTGTGGCATAGGGCCTGCAAGCAAGAGTATTTTGCCTTCGCTGATGTCACGTAACAGGGAGGACAAATGACGTCACACAACGATGTTCAGCGCCATCTCTGGAGCCGAAATCAAATTAAAACGCCGCCTGATTGGGCACACGGAAGCCCGGCATCTCCACGTCGTGACGTCACGACCAATCACGTTCGTTTTTGCCGGAACTTGCCTTTGTATCGAGGGGACGGGCAAGGCCTTGGGACGGGTGATGAGGTGGAACGGATAGCCAATCAGAGCTTGCCACCCCCTCAGCTTCACTTTCCACCCACATTTCCTCTGTTCAGTTCGCTTTCAACCGCCTTGGAGTGAACGTGAATGCGGTCGCCATTTTGTCCGACGCCGCACCGGAGCAAAGGCGAGAAAATCACGAAAGCTTTCATCGATCTCATCAATTCCTCGTCGCATTTTGCCACAATGTCGATGAAAGTACAAGAATCGGAGACGAATTGTTCGGTCGAAGGTGAGGTTTATTGGAGTTTGAAGCGGTAGGAAATTTGAGCTTGAGCGAAGAAAACGGCGGAAAATGTCGAATGGCGTCGCAACGAAAACGCGGAATCGTTCGCGATCGCCGTTTGGATTTAAAGTGATCTGGCTAATAATCGATGATTTTTGTTGAAATTGGCAGGTTGGGACGTTTGTGGTGGTGAACATTTCACGGATGATTGTCCGAATTTTTCATCTTCAACCTCATCTTGAAGGCAAAGGGCGTCCTCGCTAAAGAAAAGAAAGATTCCTAAAAGAACTAGATTTTGCCCATTCCAAGGTTTTCGACAGCAAATTCAGGACCACGATTCTGATATTCACAATCGGTGTTTCCAACTGAAGGTACAATGGGTTTCATCAAAATATTTTATCAAGAGATTCGCAATGCATATTTAACAATTAAATAAAGTGCTCAGCTAGCATAATTGACGGTACACACACCAGTGGAATGGCAAAAATTCGGCAAATAAAAATAATTAGGAAATGCAATTGTCTGTAATAACGTTCCATTTGAACATAAAATCACTATTAAGTTTATACTAACTAATTTGCTTACATTGGGTAGTTTATGCTTTGAGATAATAATGCAAACATGAAAAATACAAGTTCTGGAACCAAGTGAAATGTTGCATTTCCAAAGTATTTTGATTTGTCCAATTTTTGCGATTTCACTGGTCAGGTGTCCCATCACTTATGTTGAGCACTGTACAATGGAATGCTTTCATATTTCCCAGTAAACTATACGGTATCTTAAATAAATAATATTAAGTGATGTGAATTTATTTTGACATATGTATTTCTTCCATGAAATTAAACAGGTGTTCAACTCGGGTGGCAACGGCACCGAAGTACCTGCCAAGAAACGCTGAGGTCGACCAAGAGGGGTGAGACCGGACCATGATGCCGCTCAGATGCCAGGGCTCATCTGTGACTTCATCACAAGCGTGCCATCTTCATTACCATCGCGTGGTTGTTCAGATGCGGAAGGCCGAACAAGAACCACGAGGAAGAGAAAAATTCGCACTTACAGTAATAATATTATTTCAGTACTTGTGAATTGTCGATTGGTGTGCAGATTTCAAATAACAATTATTTTCAGACGACTACACCTATTACAGGAAGTCTATTGGACCAAGCGAAGCTGTAGCACCATCCAGTCCCGAGTCGGACAAATTTGATCAGCGCAAGTATCGCAACTCGTTTGCTTACGCACAGTTGTATATGTATTTATATGCGTATTTTGTTGGTAGTGTTAGAAGAAAGGGTGAAAAGCGAGCAGCCTGGAGAGGAATTGGCCAATCAACAGAATAAGAAGAGGCGGTGGAAGAAGGGAAGAAAGATAAAAGCGGCTAAAGATGACCCACAACTTGCATCGTTTACTGCTGAACCGGATGTGCTGCTACGTGACTGTGGCCGCAGATTTCCCTGTCAGTACTGTGCCGCACAATTTCAGTGAGTCGGGTAGTTGTTCATCTTGTCGTTGAAGATGCAGGGGTCGTAGCCAACCTATAAAAACCTATAATGAGTTTTGAAACCTATATTACAACAAAAATGCTCTATATAACCTTTAAAAACCTTTATTTTTGGTAGAAGTTGAGGTCATTATTTATTATTGAGTGGAGAAATAAGGAAAATGTAGTTAACTTGGTGTAGAGACAAGCTGAAATACAGTTGCGAGCATTTGTAGGAAGCACCTTTGGTTTTTGTGACAGGGCTTAGTTGGTGAGCACATGTTCCAGGACTATCAGTTTGTTTACTCATTTAATTTTCGTTTTGCACCTTTTATTGCTGCGCGCTGCAGTATTTAAAGGCAGCATTATTTAATTTATCTTTTGGAAAGTAGAACAAATTTGTAGTATAACTTGCAAATACTCGGATTTTAAAGAAATATCGGCAATAATTAGGTCACTGTATAGTTTATTGACTATATAAGCTTCTGGAATTAAAGTTTGCGGACATTTCCATCTTATGACAAGTTTCTCCGTCCATAGTCACACTATTGTGTGATAATGGTTTGGATAAACATATACAGGGGGATAAAATGTCCTATTCAGTCATTTTTAGCTTGCAACAGGAAGTGACCGTGGCACTTTCGAATGGCATCCGAATTTGTGACCTTTCATTTTAAACCGCTGTAGTTATAGAGACAAATTTCCAATTACAAAGTGAAAGAGCACATTCAATTCATTGCGAATATGATTTTTGAGTCACAGGGAAGTAGGAAAATAATAAATATTATTCAACTTTATGCACAAAATATATATTAAAGTTGTGCACAATTAGCAAAAACACTTGTGTACAAAACCAGATTTAAGCCATTTTTGCACACAAACTGTACATGATTGTGTACAAAAGGATTAAATTTGGTGCATATACGTTTTGTGGTTTGTGCAAAATATTACTTGTGAAAGTGTTCTTTGGCCCTATTTGCTGTATAATTTAAAGTAAAATACTTGGCGTTTGATAATTTAAATTCGGTCAACCTTGTATTAAACTTGATCAATACAATTGTGGCAACATGAAATGACCATAGCACTGAAGTTATTTTTCTTAATGTCACAAAATTTTTTTTAAAGGTTCCACACATTTGTATTTTAATTTAAAAAGATGCCCTATGTCCGGGTAGGTCAGGTATTTGTATTTTGACTAAAGGTTCCTCAAAGTGCTTTCCGTTTTAGGCAAACCATTTTGCTCTAAGTTGACTAAAAGCAGTGAAAAGAATTTCACAATGTAAATTGGAACGTTTTGCACAGCATTTCCAATCCACAATTAATTTCCCATTTTACGGAGACTCCTAAAATAGTACAAAAATAATTTTCTTGATGCATTAAATGCGCTAGCATTCACTTTGCAATTCAAAATTTACCTTTGACTACTGACAAGATGACTTTTAAAGGGATACTGCACAGGGCCAAAAAAATTTGGTATGTTATTTTACAACTAAATGCATTCACATCTGTCGCTAAATAAATGCACGCCTCAAAGTGAGACTATAAAAACCTATCAAACATATAAAAACCTATTTTGCAATCCGAAACCTATATTAGCTTTAAAATAGTCTATAAAAGCTATAAAAACCTACCTTTATTTTTGTTGTGGCTCATTGTGGTGCTCATTTGTAAAATAGTTTTCAAACCACATTTAAGCTTATTAAATTACTGTCAGCATTTTGCAAACAACAGCAAAGTGTGTTTAAAGCTATGTTATACCGTAAATGCTTGATTTGAGCCCCGGGGCTGTAATTTTTCAAATGATCTTGCTAACAGGGCAATATTCGAATACCGGGCTTTAATCGAGACAGGGCTGTATTTGCTGTATGCCATTTGCTGTATGCCATT
>JAQIWR010001143.1:0-14941 GCA_034695945.1 Glomeris hexasticha
CGTACAGCCGTTTTTGATGTATTTATCATTATGCACCGAAATTCCATTGTTTCCTGTGATCTGAAGCACCCTGTATAACAGCTAGGACTAAATTTCTATACAAAAATAACAATATCTGAATTAAACCTCCCAATTATTGTAGATGATCCTAAATGCAAATTATTGTATCTTGTATTTATTTAATGGTTGATTGATGTCATGGGTAGCTAATGTTGGGCTTTCCTGTCCTGTTTGTGGAAGAACAGCTTTCTGGCTTTCTGGTAGGTCCGCCAAAAGGCCCTATAGCTATCCTTGAGGATGAGTCATCTGCAAGTGTGCAGCTCACTTTTAGGTCCGCTTTGTACTTCCTGTTATCCGCCTAACTTGTATGAATAGAGCTGAGGCATGACGAGCCAGTGTAGTGAGAGTACAGTAGAGGACAGAGTGTATAGTGTCTATGACTGTGGTGTAGAAATGTATAAATAAAATACTTGTGAATAAACAGCGAGGTTTAATTTACTCTGGAGAATCACATTTCAGCAGTTTATTTCAATTTCTTTGAATCATAAATTATTTATTCAAGTTATATTTATCCTTCCAATGTTATAGTAACTGTATGCAAAGCTGTATGTTACGCATTTCATGAACAAAAAAACTGGAAAAAATCACAGACCATGCATTTATGCTTTTAAGCTTGAGATTTAATTTTCTTTAATCGCTGCTTTGAACATGATTGGCAATTTGCAGTCAGCATACTTCAGTGGTCTTGATCACTTAAAATTCGCGCAATCAATAAATAATCAATTATGAGCTAGGAACGGAAATATGTTCTACAAGAACTGGCAAATCCTTGGATATTGGATTATCAATTCATGTCATTGGCCTCCATACTCTGCACAAGTGCTTGTATACAAGCACTTGTGCACGTCTATGTATTAATTATACTGTACCTCGAATATAGGGTCGGGCATCGATATTAACTATACTTTCAAAATTTACTCCGGCCAGTATTCAAGACCAGGTCATATTTTCGTATGTATTATATATAACAATATACAGTATATACCGACTATAGCCATACAACACTGTAGGCATACAGTATATGGCTATACTTGATGATTAATTACATGAGGATAGAATTGGCCAATTACTAACTCTTTAATTAATTATTTGTGCCATATTGTAATTCATACAAAGCATAGCTATAAATATACTCTTAGAACAAACGACAAGACAAGACAGCTAGCATTATATTTTAAGTCAGCAATTAAACTGCCTAAAAATAAGTTTTGCCAAACATGGTTCTGGTCATAGAGAAGAAACTGCAGTGCCAGACAGTACAAAGGTTGACTTCACTAAAGTCATCTTGCCATTTCCAAGAAGTCCCATGCAGTAAACCATACTCCTTCTCATAACACATACTGTAGTTCCCCAATGGCATATAGTTTACGAAATCGATGACCAATCGAAGAAGAGAACAGATGGGTGGAGCCAGAACATGGGAGCCTATAATCACATGTAATTTCGACTAACGAAAAATAAGAAATTATGCTTTAAAATTGCATGTTAGTGTAATAAAGCTGGCAACACAAAGCAGAAATTCACAGGATCATTATCACTGATATATTTTATATGCTCAAGTTGTTAGGTCAATGTTGCTCGTCTACCACTGGGATTTGCTTTAATCCCTCCTGTCAGTGACTTCATAAATGTTCCAGTCCTACACGTGTATTTGTACATAAATCATGCAACATGGTGGTCCATGTGCCAAACTGAATTTCAAAATATACGGATTTTCCAAGTTTGAAATTACAAATATATTGCGTTCAACTCCCTCCCAGCACTTCTACATGGGGGGTCCATTTGGCCCCACTCAGGAATGTGCCCGTTGCTAACGCCCACACAGAAGTGTTGACATATTTCCATGTTTTAACTCAGCAGATTTGTCATAAACAGGATAAAAAACATGTATAATTTTTTTTCTTATCTCATCACATGCATGCTTAGTTTTTGTTTAATATATACATACATGTAATAGACTTGCAAAAGCTACACGTGTGGTCAGCAATAAAATTATTGGTGGTCAGTGGAATCTTATGTGGGAGCAAACAACCCATGAAATTTAAAACTCGTGCACCAAATGAACTCTTCATAAAACCAAACTTGCATGCATGGTCTGGTATTAATTTCTTAATATAATAAATATATATATATATAATTCAGTCTGAATTCTCCTATAGTAATCACATACATAGTTAAATATACATGTGTCTGATGTAATGAGGTGCGATACATGCACACTGTAAGTTTAGATGAAACTTGTGTTAGGTTTTGATGTGCATTCTATTTGCATTCATGCGGATCTAGGCTTATTTGGAGCCAAGAAAACACACCTAAATATAAACAGTTGTACTTCTTCATGTAACCTAAGCTAACCTGATACAATAAAATGTAAATTTGCACATTTTAGCAATGGACTAACAGTTGTTTGGAACTAACTTAACTTTCTTAATATCACTACTGAGATATTTTTGTGTGTATATATTTGGATAAATTTCAAATAATATGTTAGGGTATTTCAAATTTCGAAATTCCAATATGGAGAAAATATCTTGTCACGCCCCTGGTTTGCCAACCAGGTGGCGCTCCTGAAACCAGAGGGGATTGCGGCATTGTGGGTCACGTGATCCACCCTGGCAAGGTTTGCAAGGGCTCTCTTGTGTTGAAGTGTGGTTGTGTGGGGTTGTAGAGTAGTTGGAGTTGGTGAAGTGCTGAAGGTTGTGCATGTTAGGAGAACCACATTTCCAGAGTGATAAATCGTTTGCAATTTACAACTTTTAACTTAGCAATTTCAATAATTTACAACCCCTACATATACTACTACTCTCAGAAAACTCATGACATTGCCTTTATAGATAGGTCATAGTTATAATGATGTTTTCATTTGTTCGTTAATTATTATAAGTGAATTGGCAATTAAGTTGTTCAATAGTGAAAAATATGTCCATCATCATTACAGAAATAAAAGTAGGATTAAATCTTAATCCTACGATTCTGTTTTACGAGATAAACATTAATTACATGAGAATTATTAATGCTTCAGAGAAAGGAAATCCTAACACAAGTTATCTTCATTAATTTCTTCATAGACTGTTTTGTGCAAAGAAATCTAAACGCAATTGCAACTTAAAATATAATATAGTAGGCCTATATATATTTTCAAATAATTACGTTCAATTTTCCCAGAATTATGCCCATTGATCAGCGCCATTTTGAAAGCTACAGACAAGCAGTCTGCATGTGCAAATATGTGAATGTTCCCTCGATCCTCTGGTCATTTTTCTTTTAAAAGTTTTCTTCGACAGGAGTCTCCATGGAACAGAGCCAGATTTTTGGAGATGGTTGAACTCGAATAAGTGTGTGTGAAGTTATTCAGAGATTACAAAAATGCTTTCTACAATCAAATATATGATCTCCACTTCATAAACTTTTGTCCGAGTATATAGTATTTCCCACAGGTTTCTACGCTTATGTTGCTTACTATACAATGCATTACTCGATTTGCATGGGGCCTGAAATTTTTAGGAATTTCATATGAAATATTACACATTCTGCTGTGACGTCAGAAATATTAGAAAATATAACTGTATGCACATTAAATGTAGGCTATCAGATGGGCGTTATAGTGTGATTTAAAGCATTAACGTATTTATAAAATTTAAATTAGGTTGCATGGATCTAAACAATCCGGAACTTCAAAGTAACCGCAATGTAATTAATACATATCATGTTTCAAAGTCACTGCAAAAACATCATTTATAAATGAAGAGTCCATTTTCTGGAAAAAGGCCACAAAAACAGAAAATTATGTCAATAAAATTATGCAAATTTGCACTAATCTCTGCACACAAATTAAATGTATGTATATTATATTGCCCCTGATTAGCATAAATGGCATTCTACAGCTCACAAATTCTTCATGCCTGTGTTTGTATATGAAATATTGATGTGGCTAAACAGCTTCACAAAACCTGTTCTACACGAATATATGAAGAGTGTGTTAAGAAACGACAAGTGTTTTTGGAAACCAACCAGAGATAAAAACCTGAGACGAAATAAATTCTCTAAGACATCTCTACCAGCAGAAGTACAAATCATTCAAAGCAAAGTCGGTGTTGCACAAATGCAAATTTATGGTTTCAAAAAATCAGACTTGAAAGGCAAACTTGCGAATGACAACAAAGACATGTTAATTTACGATCGCATAACAAGTTTAACAAAGTAACTCGATTAAAATAGCTGTAAATGTTTTTAAAAACAATAGTGAGCCGGCAACTTTTTCCTGTTCCGAGAAAAACGATAAGACAATAACTACACTGTGAAAAAAAGATGACAAGTAACAAAATTAAGATAATTATAAGTATTACATGCAGGGTATCTGTCTTCTCATTTTCAAAAAACCGATGCTCTAAACTAAATGTAAATTCACCCATTTAGTCTGCTGAAATTCAGAGTAGTATCACTCGTTCCACTAGTGTTTTGAACTAAATGTATTAAAAATCTGAGTTCTGCAATAAATTAGAGAACAATAATGTAATATATTTTGCAATGTGGCTCTGGAATATAATTGCCATACTGAAGAATGTTTAATGTTGGGGTGGAGTACGTATCCAGATTAGAAATAGAGATAGGGATGTAAGTTTGGGGCAATTGTTTAGCACCTTTCGGTCCTGACCATGGGCCAATCATTTGAGCACATTCCAAAAGCAATGTTCCAGTGTCAGGAGCCGGCCGTCAAGATAACACCATTGATTTATTAACTTCTTAAATGCGTTTCAATCAGCAGGTTACAATGGCCAAACACACTAAAAGTCCAATGCTTGAGACACAATCAAAAGCCTATATACAAAAGAGAAAAATAGCAACACAAAACCCTCTTTATTCGACTCTCACAGTTACCTACCTATCTGCATGAATGATTCAATGTCACCTATTTTAAAAGTATAGCAACTCCATATATCATTCAGGTTGTAGATCGAAATAAATGAGATACAAATAGGATTATTTCTATTCATTAGGTCCCTTAACGAAAAGCACTTAGCACCATATTATTGAATCTTTCATATTTTGTATAAAAGTTTTATAATTTATGACAAATTTCAGACACATTTCGTTCCACTTCTATCCTTATTACATAGATAACAGTATGCTCCAAATATGACAGAATTAATGAATTATTATAAAATTCCAGTTAGAAATCACGTGTTTGTTAATTTAATTACAGTTTGCACGTGAGAAATGTATTGTTACTGATATCATTAGTTAGCTGCCTTGTACTTGGGATAAATGGTGCAAGCCTGACAAAAGTTGTCACTTAACAAGTGTGCAAGAATGTCAAGCAGGTTCAGACATTCTTGGCATTGTTAGGGTCAATACCTACTGAAGACAGTGTGCAATTCCACTTCTTCTAAACATTACCTATTTATAGGTCCCAACTACCATTGGTGCATTTAAGTGGTTAATACACAATACGTACATCTATAATTACTGCATTTTGCGCATAGTTTACACTGTGAAGCTATTTCACTGGAAAATAATTTAGAAAGGGGCACCAAGTATAGGCATACGTTCTGTGCAACATAATTTTTAAAAAAAAAAACAGATTTATTATTAACATCACTTTTTGAATTTCTTATAATTTACATTTACAGACAGGGTCTATGTTAGTACATTGTTGCTAGCATGTATTTTAATACGGTGCCTTCTACACGTGTGTGAGATGGGGCACATTTGAACTGTCTCTAATTCAACATGTGTGATTTTCTAAGTCCAATAGAAAATAAAAGCATTTTTACAAAAGGGAGAAATATATACAGTATAAAAAAACAGCAGTAAATGGGGTAATCAGAGCACCAGGGTTTTATTTTTAGGACTTATTGTCTCATCACGTACATAAAATCTAAGAAAAGAAGTGGGACACTGAGTCCAGGTCTCCCATAAAACGTTTTTTTTATATCAACTACAAGCAACAACTAAAAAAAGACTGATCCATCACTCTTAGTCAATGCAGTGAAGCAAAAGAAAGTATGGCAGTGAAGTCTACCGTTGTCACTACTGGTAACCAGAGTTCAAACATGCAAAGTGTTGGATTTTGATCTTTATATCTTTGATTGATAAATAATTGTAGACTAAAATTCTTAACTCCAAAATAAATAATGTATTAAATCAGAGCATATTTATGTATTGGAACAAGCAATAATCATGTGATATTGACCTCAAAAGATAATTATCGGGGTCAGTGAAATTTCAGCCTATAGATCGGAAATATTATACGTACTTTGAAAGGTTCAAGTTTGGCAGGAAAGCCAACTAATATAATAATCACGTTTGAAATTGCAGTAAATTATGACGACCTAGGGCGATTTTTGCTGCAATCTGCATTGCAATTAACACGGTGATAATGGAGGTTTATCGTGAGTGTTTGCACGCATACACTGTTTAAAATTGACTAACTGACTGTGAGAATCACGTGCTAACCTCATGCAAAGGGTTGCACAAATCACAGTCTCTCTTGTAATTCATGGTTAATTGGAGCGGGACAAATAGATAATAGTGTATACGATATTATTTAGGAGACAGGAGCAAGTACTTGGTGATTTTCAATGACCTTCAAGTCCTAAATCCAAGTATCACACTCACACACACCCAACAGTCTTTCAAGTTTTTCAGTTGTCCCGTGCAGTCGACAAACTTATTGTATAAAGATTCGTTTCAAACTACTCTAAAAGATTTTACAGATCTAAATTAAAATACAGTAAAACCTCATTAATTCAAAGCACCAAGGGAATGGGAATAAAGTTTGAGTTAACGAATATTTATGTTATCAAGGTTAGTGAAATTTTTAAATTGAAATTTCAGGTAATATATTTGGCATATTGTACTCCATCCGATTAAATACGTAATGCATATTACAACTTAAAAAATCTGTAATTTTCTTTTGGTGTTTGCTTGAAGAATATTCACTATGAATATAGTCATCGACAGTTCCAATAGAGTCAAATACCACCTCAGGTGTTGAATTGCGGGATTCTACAAACTGGCGAATAATGCTGCAAGTGGTAATAGCTTCCTAAAATGTTGGTGGTACAGCAGCATCAGCCGATTCCACGTCATCTGAATCTGAGCAATTTCCTTGTTGGGGTTTTTTTTGCATGCGTATTAAACCATCAATAATGTCCTGTTCTGTAGGGTGATCTGCGACGAGCAAAGCATTGTCCACTTCTAAGTACGATTCGAATGTCGGTTCGAGTGGATTGCTCAAAACATCCTGCAGTCGACACCAGTAATTTTTTATGCATTATCCTCAAGCTTGTCAGACACCACTTCATCAGCATTTTTGGAAAAGCCTGCCTTTCTGAAGCAATTCGTTATTGCAGCTGCAGCGACAGACTTCCAAGCTCTGTCGATTTCTCTGATGCAGTCCAAAATTGAAATTGTTTGCATTTCTCATACGTTTGCATTTTCGTCCACAAGTTGGCGATTCTTCATGGAACTTTAGCAGAACATTGCGATTTTTTAAGATGCTTGACATGGTACAATCCGGGATGCCATAGTCACTCGCAATGTCTTTCTTTCTTGTTTCCTTCAGGTCAAATTCTTTTATAATTTTAACCTTATCTTGTAGTGACAATGTTTTCAATGAACGTTTTGCCATGGTAAAATGCAGTTAGAGAATGATGTGGCCCCTGACAAATGCAAGGCTTGTGTATAAACAGCACACAAAAAGGATGCTGAAGCAGGATTTTATAGAATTCCAAGAAAGGGGAAGTATCGACTGTACCTTATAATTGACCCTCACAACAGACAATTCAGCAAGAATTTTAGTCAAGAAGGGAAAATTTCTATACAGTAATTGCAGGAAATAGTTTGAGTTATTAAGGAATTTGAGTTATCGAAATTTGATATAATGAGGTTTATTTACATGGAAAACCGTATAACTGTTGGCGGGAATGACTGAGGTTTGAATTAATGAGGTTTCACTGTATATGATTTGAATTTATGGTGTTAGTTATGTAAAAACTGTGACGATGTATATATCAGTATGTAATTCAGGTTTCAATTAAATGTATTAATTGAACGAAGAATAACAAATGCAAACTTATCTGTGGTGCAACTACTAATAATTCTTTATTCTTAAAGGCAAAAAGACATTGCCTTTTTAACCTCACCAATTTTTACGAAAATTCCAACAAAGTAACACATATTACATACCTAAAGTCCAACCAAATTATAAAATGTTTCAGATTACGGTTTCTGGGATATTGGAGTTATCCAGATAGGAGGCGAACCTCCAAACTTAATTATCCCATCGATCTTTAAGTGCTAATAACTATTTTATATACAAGGAACTCGTGAGGTAGCAATAACAAAATTGCTGAATCAGCTTGTCAATTGCTTGCCAATGTTTTGCAAAATATGATGCTATAACTGACAAATGCATCCTGCCGTCTGGATCAGATCTGATTTTATATAAACCCTGGAAAGTGCATGTGGTATAGACAATATGACACTTCCTTACATTACCCTATACTGTAATAATGCAGCGAAACCTGTCTATGGCCTATCATGACCTTGAAGACTCATTAATTTCAAGGTCTTCTATATTATTTGCTCCCTAAAGAGCACACAGGATTTACTGTTCTACCAACTACATCAAATTGTCCATTTGGAGTCCACTGATACGTATATGAAATATATCAAAATTTATAACTTAGAACACAGTACCCTATATACATGCATGTAACGGGTACTATACGACAACTCTTGGCACTACATCTTATACATACCCTATATGCTACAACATTAAACTAAATAAATTACCATACTAACATAACTTGAATTCTCATTTTATATACCTAATTAAGCGTAGTTCCAAATTCTTTATCATTTAGAGCGGAAAATGAAGCATTTCTTTGTGTACCGGTATATTGCATGGAAATACAGTATAATCTTACATTTTATGGGCACTATTTGAGGGTCTGGCAAGAGTTATTGGAGCATATACAGCCTCTCTTGCAGTGATAATTAAATTTTAGATGTATATACGAAAGCTGCAACAACGAATAAGGCCATGTTTTATTCATGGCAACACTGGAAACGAGGCAAGTGCAACTATACACAAGTGGTGATGGTGGTAGAGAAAAAACGTGGTTGAGGCTACATGGCGCCTTTTGTGTGTCGTCATGGTGGCTGTTGGCTGGCCTCAGAACCAAACTGTAATTACGAGATAATGATAAATGGCGCTAAACGAGAGCCGCTATCGGTCAAACTATCGCACCACATCAAAGGATGTGCGCCATAGATAATGTCTTCATGGCTTCCCTGCAGCAGCAGCACCAGCAGCCAACAACAATGTTTTTTGCCTCAATGTAGACCCAATGTATACAATCGGTCAAAACCTTCCCTCGCAAACGGCCTTCAACTCAGACACTCACTAACCAACTTCATTTGTGTACATATATAGTATAGTTATCAAGGCCTCATTGCTCAATATGTCTAGCCCCACCAAGAGCATGGTCCAATGTCTTGATATTGTCAGATGGAGAATCTGCAGAGATCAGACTATACGATGAAACCAAAACAAGAAAGTAAATGTGATACGCCGACAAAGGAACATATACGTTATATCATTAGGACCCTTGACAAATTATGTGCTAACATTACCTAAACAATCCCACATAAAGGACATTTATTTCCCAAATGTTCAGTTTGCTAATAAATTAAAACCAAAAAACACTTCATTTTTCGATTACGCCTGTTCCAGCAGTCATCATGTATGAATTATAAAACTATAGTGGGTCCTATAACCAATTGTGTACCACAGCTCATCCACAGATCATTATCCTCAGGGGACACAACGGTCGGTTTGAATGACGTCATAGCATCATCAGCTGCAGTGTCATGCAGGCAGGAAAAGCATCACATTGGCGGAGTCAATTGGGACAATGTTTAAAAAAAAACAACAAGCAAATGGAGACGATAAGCATAATTTGTGTTGCTTATTTCGGGATGCAATGCCTCTTAATTACAGTAATTATATATTGCAGCGTACGTAATTTACATTAAATTACAAGTTTGATTGATACATGATTTATATTTTAATAACGAAGGTGTTCTAAATATAGTCTAAGTTTTAATAATAACATATGCGTTTGATTCATTACTTCATATTTTATTTAATAACATCCATATAGGTGTTGGATGCACGTAAATATTTAAATTTCAATATAACTATGGTGTTGGATTCGTACATACATTGTAATTTAAAGTGTTTCATACATACTTTACATTGTAATTACACGAGTGTTTAATGCATAATTCATATTGCAATTACATACATGTTTAATGCACAATTTGCATTGCAATTACACCTGTCTGTGATGCCTAATTTACATCTGATCTGACGCGGTACATTACAATGAAATTGTTTGCAGCATAAATATAATTTGATGTGTGAAATGTGCTCCAAAATTTATTACAGTAAATTTTTACTGATCACGAAATGGTAGAATATACTTATTTAAAACTCACTGTGTGGAACTGCATTTATGACTGATCAAACATATTTCAACTGAGTTTCTAACTATAGCTTTTCTAGTGTAATCAGCATCTGATTTGAATCTTTTCAGTATGATGTCATTGTGTTCGCACATGTGAATAAACGTTTGACCCTAGCAAGATGTTTCACCACGAGATCCATCTGGTAAACATCACAAACATTTGTTTAACATCACAGGTGAGGCTGTGCTTCAATGTGATGAGCTGTACTCTACTGAGCAAAAATCAACTTTGGTGATTGTTGGTGTATAGTTTAACAAGACCATCGATCATCTCATTAGTCGGAAATTTAGTCAACCCATATTCACAGCTAAGTATAAACACTTTAAAGTTTCCATGCAATGCAATAATAACTTTCATTTCACAGAAAAAATACGTCTCACTCGATCTAAATATGCTTTTCAACATCATATGTTGCGAAAATAGTTTCTTCAAATTGGGTTGTGGCTTCATCCTTCAACATTTCACTTGAACCATGATTTCACGATTCCTTTGAATCAAAAAAATAAATAAAACCAGTGAAGCAGTTACTTCTTTTGGCACTGAAAGATTGTGCCACTAATCCTTCCGCCAAAGCAACATAAATTGCACAAACCCCATGAACCCATAAATCCAAACACTAAACACCCTATAAACTTGCACCCAGAACCAATCCTCCAAACACTATGGCCAAGATAGCTTAAATCAGACCTATAAATTGTGCACACTTCCCAGACTACACAGATTGAAATCCGATAACAAATTTACTCACAATGGCGCGCCACATACTCAAACTTCCTATAAATATATAGAGCAAAACTTCACAAAGTTTCCAATAAATTTGTCAAGCAAATCAATGAATCCAACTATAGGTGTTCACTTTTTCAATGGCAAGTAACATTTAATATGTGGTTGCAACCGTGCAACTTGCTTTTTTGCTAATATGTATTTTTAAAAAAATCATTTTGGGTAAAACAGGTGTCATGTTTTATGACATTTCTCCAACAATGCAGAAAAATTCCACCTACTTCCTTGTTGCAGTTGCCAAATAGAAAAAATAACACGCTTTGATAATGTAAATTGCAGAACCGGTTTAATATTTGCAGTAAGCCTAACAAGCAAATATTTACACAAAAATATCATTATAATAAAAGTATAAACTGAAAATTACAATATTTTGCACTTTTGACACCTACTGCCCTAATTGCACCAACGCAATTATGTCATAATTGTACATAATTTAGATAATTTTTAATCTCTTGCTATATTGAAAAAATTAACTTATATTTTTATGGAGGCCATATACGAACGAGTGCACATTAATGTAGTTCGTTAAGTTTTTGAGATCAAATTGTTGATGGATCCGATCATGTGCAGTGTTGCCGAATATTTAGCAGAAATTTCTGTATTAAAAAATGCTGTTAGCAGTTTTACAGTAACATTATAAAGTAAGAATTCACTCTCAAAATGAAAGCTATTAATAATATATATTCACTATATTCTATCTATATACATAGGTAGCATCTATTTTATCATCATGCATGAGTGCTACCAATTTTGTATGGGAGCAAGAGATTTAGGTTCTGATATTAGATGATGGCTCTAAAATTGAGCGACTTTAATGAGCTAGCCCATGCAAGAATGGGCAAACAATTTATTCCTAATTAATTAACATTATGTTAACCCACATGATCTTTGCTGCAAATCTACTTGTTTATTGTTATATATATATAACACGGGCTATAAGCTTATAATCTCGTTGACTTTATAAATGCTCCCTGTGAAGATGAGATCGACATTATATGAGACATACAACTATAAATAGTGACAGAAACAGTTGGGAATAAAGATATTGAAAATGTTGGCTGATATTTGCATGAATACACCCCCTTAACTGTAATGTCAAAACAGCGACAATGCACTCTTGAACATTAGTCACCATTAGAATGTCACAGACAAATTAATGAAGATAAACTATGGAAAATTTTGCATAATGAATAATGTGATATGCTACACCAGATGATGTCAAGTACTATTAATTACATCCACGAGTTAATTTTTAATAGATAAAAAATTGCAAGCCTGCAAATTAAGTTTAAAGTGAAAATGAACAGATATTAAAACAATTTTTAGTAGGTATAGGTAGGTACCATGTTAATGGTTCCTAATAAAACATATATCACACTAATTTCGTTAATCTTAATTTTAATTACATTTCTGTCAATGTCACGTATTATGAATTAAAGCTTGGAGAAATTAAAAATAAGCACATTTTTAAAGTATCAAATGTTAATTAATGGGTGGAGGTTGCATATTATTTTGTAACATGCATGTCTTTGAGAAAGTAGGGCAAGTGGACACAGTTTCAAAAAGAAGAGACACTGACTCATGTTGCACAACACTTCATGCAGAATGGTGGTAGATGAGCAGAAGTTGCCAAGAAAGGTTGTGGCAAAGGAATTCCCAAATTTATCTTATGTGTCATGTAGAGCATCACTCATACAATGTGCAGAATCTGCCATCTTATCATCCCTGATGTAATGACTGTATGTTTCTCTACATTGCACACTTTAATACATACATTGAAATCTTTAGTGCTTCCCTTATAAGGGACACATTTCCAAATTTTCTAACAAACTTTAAGTTACTCTACCAACTGTTGCATGCGGTAGATTCCCCAAGTACCCTATATTTGTTTTCTGCATTATTGTACCTAATATATACATAGTGTAATGTTATTTCGAGCTCATCCTGCACATTAACTTCTACACAAATTCAGACGCCTAACACACTTATAATTATGTGATCATAACTGGATATTTTATGGAGGCAAAACCCACTTTTGCACTATTTACGATATTATAGTAGGATCTATAAGTGGTGACAAATTTATCCCATCAATTACATTGTTGCCCTATACCTTATATCCCATTTCAGCACTGGGTGCAACATTAGCTATCTTCAAACTGATAACATACATCAAGTTAATGTTGAGTACCGCAATTTGTGTTGGTTTCAAATATCCATGCTTACACTTCATAAAGCAACAACCACATCTCATTTCTTGCAAAATATTTTTGACAAATATTCCAACCACTAAAACAACTTTAAATACGGTCTGACCTACCGTATATGCAAATCAATATCAGTTAGCATGTAACACTGTATACTATATCTTTTACAAATGAACAGGAAATAATGTGCAAGGAAACATAAAATTTTACTACACGTGACCTATGCTCTATCGTATATCCATCTTCGTAATCGATAAAGATGGATCATTAATTCCAATTGGAAAGTTGTAGAGCACCATGAAATTAGTGTCATAGTAGCATTAGATAATTTTTACTGCAGTAATCTGAGTTTCTGTTGACACTCAAATTCCCATGTCCATGTGCAATACAGAGAAGCTCCATCTCATTCATTTATCTGTCCATGTATATCCTAATGTAGCAATCAACATACACATTAACAATGTACAGTAGTATATTGAAATTATCAGCTGTGCTTATTAACACTTAGTTCTAATCGCAGCTACAAGTTCAGATAGCCTCATATTTCAAGAGGAGTACTCTTGCAGATTGCATGGTAGCCATTGGCTGCAGGGGAACGACCTGCTGTATATAAGAATGGAAATAAATTTCGAAAAGTGTCTTGTCACCGAAATTGGTGTAAAGTGCAATTTGAGCAATTGACAAATAGGTCCTGTTCACCAGCTCCTTGAAAGAGAACCGTCCTCCTGCAATGCAATTTTTCTTGATGCCTCTTTATAGGTAATGACTGCTGCCATTTCTAATTATCCAACAAAGTTTCAAAAGCATGTAGACCTATATTACAGTGGTTATTAGCAATAAATTACTGCGTTATTAGAGGAAAAAGGCGTAGAAACAACGTGACGTTTCCAATTTGTCAACTGTCAAATGTCTATTTTGAGGTCAAAGGATGATGACAAGATCTAGTTGAGGGCCGATTCCTAGTTTTGACAAATTGCTCGCAATTTCATATTTGCCAATACTTCTGCAATTCAACATACAAAGAGATCTTACTGGAGCTACATATATTTTTTTCAATTGGCTCCAATTTATTTTTTACATGTATCCTGCTCATTGCAATTGTTGGGCAATTATGTTTCATATATAGTGTCAAAAGTGTGCTCTTCCAATAATCAATAATGTCTTTTTCATGTGACCGCGAGTCAAGTGAATTCATTAATGAAAATTATCTAATACATATGTTACTTTAATGGTTTTACAGCTAGTATATGCTTTTCTCAGCGGTTGATGAGCAGATTCCTTTGTTTTTGTCATTTTTAAAGTGTCATATTTATATGAATTTAAATTTCAATGACCATTTTTGCTACAAATGT
>JAQIWR010001144.1:0-14935 GCA_034695945.1 Glomeris hexasticha
ATAGTCCCATCGTTATCAGGGACACAAACACTACTTACACACCGATTATCGTCGACCCTGTCAGTTCACCTTTAATTGCAATACCATTATTAAATTAATTTAAATAATTACCATAGACCAATTAATAGATAACGGTGTTCTACAACAACATTTAAATTTTAATTATAATTGCTTTGCTGGCATCTAGTAATATTTTACAATTATAAAAGTCCAGTTGGTTTTATCTTAACAAATGGCACTTATATCAGTTGCAATTTCTAATATTACAGTTACAAATCAAATACTAACTCTACTTTATAATGATTTACTACGAAGCTTATAATACACTTTACTACTTCTAAGTATAAATAATTTCGAGCTGTTCCATTTCTCAAATCATTTATTTGTCAACTTTCGCTCGTAATTTTCGATTATATAGGTCAAAGTTATTACATTGTTAGATTGCAATTGCAACTTAATATAAGTGGTATACAGCATTTTAAGTAATGGTTCCCACATCTGCCATATATATTGTCTCTGGGCAACAATTCAACACAGGACAGCAGACTTTCAAATTATTTCTTGCCACCAGATGGCGACATGTGCAACAAGGTTAATAGCTGCTTGTGTAACACTTGTCCCAGTGGAAATTGTCAAATGTAATCCTCAACAAACATTTACGTGAATAAAATAGTGACATTTCCAAAAGATCAAATGTCACACTAGATATTTGTATATTAAAGGTGAACAAATTGCATGCAAGATACTACATATCTATCTTGAATGGGCCATGTTTATGACGAGTTTCAAAAGCACAAATGAGGCCAGTTCATCTGAAAGGCCAATTAAATGTTTGCATTCGCCAAACATGTAGCGCTTCTCAAAATGTATCCTCACAATTACCATTCAGTTGTAACCCTTAGGGAAATATTTCGCAATACTGCAGGTCGTTTGGAGTCAGAGAAGAAATTAACACAAACAAAATAAAAGAAATAAGTTTATGTGTCTTAGTTTTTAATACAATAATGTAAATAGCAAAATAAATACCCTGTTCCCATGGAATATTTGTAAAATGCTGGCACAGTTAGAATACCAAAGTCACGGTTTAAAGGTGAACTGACAAGGTTTTGCGACATAACCTGGAAGTACTAACATTTGATGGCCACTAATTTAGGAACATTGTCCCAAAATTTAAGGCCATTTGAAGCATTATTGCCGTAGATATGAATTATTTAGTTTCAGATCAGAGTAGTATATTGTGAGAGATGTACACTGGAGCGCCATTGATAATGTTCTGCCAAAACAGGACACCGTGACAACAGCGCGGTGACACCATCCTTTCATGACGCTAGGGCATCACCATCGTTAACAACTCGTAACTTTTTTTAAACAATTTTTAAAAAAGTTTTGTTTGCGCCAATCGTTTTATTGGCATCAATTCTATAGAATTACACACTTTCCAGGGTATGTTACAAAACCTTGTCAGTTCACCTTTAATACACTCAAAACCGTTTAGTATAAGATCTCGGGTAGTGTCACCATCTGGATATACAGTCACCATGATTGGTGTTCCCAGCAGAAGAATAGGACTTCGTGTGTTAAATTTGTCAGTTATACTCACTTCTGATTTAGGAATACAGTGGAATTAATCTCTCTATAATGGCTCCCCATTCCATTATAAAGTCAGTTTGTATTCCCCCTTCATATTTCGTATGTACTAATTGCACACCATATAATGGCAGTTCCCTTGTAAGAGGCAGTTTTGTTCTTCCCAAGGCGACAATATTGTCTTTTATAAGGGCAGTTCAAAAACGTTTTATAGATGAAATTGTTCATTGTTGTGCTTTCAAAAAATCTACCTTTCAAGCATTTGGAAATTATACTTTCATTAATTTGTTCACAAATAGTGTCTCATGAATATGACGTTTTATTTTAAAGGCAGAGTGCTGTTACAAAGGTATTCCCTTATAAGAGCATACCCATATAAGGAATATGATTTTGGATCCCATGGATGCCTCTATAGGGAGATTTCACTGTATCTTCTCATAGTACAGGAAGCATATTTGGACCAGAAATTGTGTTTCAGCACCTGATATAGTCAACAATTTCATATTTAATGGGGTGTTCCTTATAAACTTTGTGGCTCTGTTAGAGTCTTACAGGAAATTTAATCAACTACTTTAACATATAGAAACTGGTTTAAACATAATTGGTTATGTATGGTATAGTATTCGGTAAACAGTAATTGAATTCTAATATAGTATATGGTTTTCACAATGTTTTACTGTTTTTTGAGGAAGAAAAGCAACGCAGAGAATTGGCTCTTCTGGGATATAGTCATGCTTACTGCCAAAAGTATCTCACAGTTCAAATGATCAGTGAAGGACCCAACGACTGGATGACCAGTGTGTACACAATTCAAGTTAACATACTTTATTATAAAGCATCATGAGAAAATTGCCAATGCAAATGCTTATATTTCTTAAAATATGTAATTAACCCTACTCTAGTTTGTAAATATATTATTATGTCATTTCAGGAATGCAAAACCTGTCCATATCATGTGCAATGGTTAGCCTGATCATTTTAGGCACCTCTGCTCTTTTGGGCCTCTTTGGCATCCTCAAAAGACAAATCAGTGCTGTTTTGGTGACAGGAGTCATGTATATTCTTGCAGGTAAATTTGAAATTAATTTTATTTCAATTTAAATAATAATTATTTTAATTATTAATTAATTTGAATATATATGAACATCCATTATTTGCATTTCTGCAGCCGTCTTTTGCGTTTTCACATTGGGAATTATGCATTTCAAGAGGAAGACTTCCAAAGATTGTGGTCTTGTTGACAGACTGGTTCCTGAAGAATTTCAGCATGCTCAAATTATCAGTACTGGTTGGTCTTTAGGCATGGGATGGGTTGGTGTGACAGTCTGCACTTTTGCAGCAATTTTATGGTGCTTACTATCGAAAATTATGCGATATGGCCCAATCACTTTGACATAAGATTATGCACCAATAAATGACACAAACATTTAATACTTTTCGATATGCACATTAAATATTTGTATTACCATATTGTAAAATCTTACACTTGCAATTAAATGATGCACTTCATTATAATTACTTGAACTTTATGAATGTTTCATTTACAACATACACATTGAAATAATGATGTGAAAGTTTGCCAGATAGGAGGTCTGATATAGCATATAGGCAAACCCCCTAATTTAATTATCTTGTTTTATCCAAATTAAACGCCATCTTTGAATAATTGAGGTTCCATTATACACCTGAAATGATGCTTTATTTGAGAGTGAAACTCGATGTCTATGTACCATCAAGTACCATATTCCCTATCTTAATTCCCTATAATAATCTCGGATTTCATCTGAATTTCTAAACCACTTCACTTTATTTTCCTGTACATCCTTTATGGATGACCCCTTGTTTTGGCTTTCTTTGTTTTCTCGTTAATTCCCTCATCAAAATGGGCTAATTTCTCCTAAAACGCTACAGTTAGCGCGATTTTGGAGTACATTTCCTGAAGGTTATCCATATAAAACTATACTATATGCTATTACAATATTACTTGGAGCAATTTTAATCGATAAAAACATATACAGTAATCTTGGCAGTAATGTGATGTCCGGCGTCGAAACGTCTCCGGTAAGAAGAGTGGCGACCACGGTGGTGGCGACCAATTGTCCTGGTGATGTTGCAGCGCTCCTGCCATCGGATTTACGATGGATTTCCGACGCCATCTTTCGCGCATGGCTTTATAATTCGCTTTTCCTCGTCATCAGTGACCGGTAAATCTGAAACAAATCGAAAATAATACGGAAATATCGGGTTTCTTCGATGATAGGTTCGCCAAGTGACGTGGACAGCGGTGTGGAATGCGGTTCTGGTCCTATTAACAACGCAGATAGTTTGGAAAATTCGCCCGAAAGGGAAGTTATAAGCACAATGTCCGAACACGACGAGAAGATTTCGGAAATCATTGAAGAAGACGACGAGGTATATAATCGCTCCATGCAAAACAATCTATCGTATATTAACCTTTTTATATAAATGACGTTGCTTTGTTGAATATGCAGGATCTGGACGAAACTTTATCGGAAAGATTATGGGGTTTAACAGAAATGTTTCCCAGTTGGTTGAGAAGTGGTGTTTGGTCACTAACTGCAAATTCAGCAACAGGCATCAAAAGTTTATATGGTTTTAGTCGATCTGCTCTATGGATCCTGTGTTCATCATCGGTTATATTAATGGCACCGGTTGTTTTTGAAGTTGAAAGAGCGCAGATGGAGGAAATGCAGAAGATGCAGCAAAGACAAGTGAGGCTAAAGTGCAATTTTTATCACCCATTTGTGTATGTAAACCTTGAACAAACTGTTTTAATGTAGTGGCTGTTTTCATATATTGTCTTTTTAATACAAATTTAGGAAAACCGGCGGAAAACCTACTGGAATTTGCAGCATTTATTTAATTTTTTTTGCACAAACAAATATGAGTACTGTAATAATATTGAAATTGCATTAAATTATTAAGTTATACCTTGGTAATACACAATAATAGTCTAAAATGCACAATAAACAATATTTAATCATTGTCTGATTGTGTAAGAAATTAATATGCAGATTGTTAGCAAAATGCACGAGATATTAATGGAAATAGATGATATTTTAGTCCTATTTTATGTAGATTTTATGCACGGAAATTTAATGCAGGAATTGACATGTCTACAGTTAATTAAGCCCATTGATTTGGTTTAATAATCATGAGATTTTCATATCATTTTATGGTATGCATTTATTTTTGAAACAATTGAAATTATGTTATGTGAATTAATTTAATGGTGCAGTACAATTTAATTTATGAATTAATTATAACATTGATTTTTAATACTGCAGATCTTGCTGGGTCCAAGTGCAGCAGTATCTGGAGGACCACCTCATATGGGCATGCCAATGCCACCACCCATGTCTTCTGCTCCACAGCAGAGATAAAACCCTTTCTTTTCATATTCACCATCATGTAATACTACTACTATCAATGAATAGTCTCAATAAATACGTATTTAGGCTTGTAATTGTTCGATGTATGCATGTTCAAAGTAGGAATATCAACGTAAAAAATGTAATTTTCTCATATTTATTTATTTTTAAAATGAGAACAAACGTACTTGTTTTGAAATTGGCGGGAGAATAATTATTATCGCGATATATCGATTATTTGCTACACTGCCCACCACCGTAATTTTACAAGGTCATTAGAGAGACAAGGTTGGCCTTGTCTCTCTAATGACCTTGGTAATTTTAATCTACTCGTGCAAGCCAGCGCTGTCTGCTTCTCAGCGCTCGAGTGCGCAAGCGCATATCAAGCGTAGGAGCGCCGTTGCGCATTCGAAAATGTTCGGCCTCCGCCATGAATCGATCGGCGCATGCGCGGTGGGATGCTGTGTAGCATAGAACGCTGACTTGCGTGAGTAGTTGACAACATCGCCGCCGATACGGAAAGGCAAGTGTTTCTGAAGTCATATTTAACAGCAAGATATCAATAAGTTGTACTTTTTACTCGCTTTTTACATCGCTGCTGACATTTCAGTTATTTTTTGCTTGAATCACGTGATGAAGATGAAGCGAGAAGTTGGAATTGGCGGGAATTGGTTTTATTAGTAGTTCTGCAGCTACCCACTAGATGGCAGCACGATCTCTAATATCGATGCACTTGCATATACACCGATTTTACTAGATCATCTGTAAATTGTGTTTTGTTGATCACAGGTGGATTATGCGACGCATGATGAGACTTTGATGAAAAAATGCCACGATTTCAAGCCTTTTATTCTGCGTTTGACTGACATATTTGGGAAACTTTAGTTGACATGTATTATGATATACAGTAACATTAGTACGTATACTTCACATCGAAAATATTCATGAAAAAAAAATCCGGTAAGAAATTATTTTAAACTTTATTTTTAACTTGTCATTTATAGTTTTACGCGTAGTTTTATATGCGATCTCTTCAAAATTGTGAATACTTTTTTCTATATGGAGCAACAAATAAATTTGTTTACCGTATTTCAATTATTTATACGCCAGTGTGATTATTAATAAATTATGTACAGTACATAATTTGAAGTTTTTGGAGATGATTTTACAGAAATCACAATATACTAGAAACAATGTGATTTTATACAATAATTTTATTGCACGCAACTTCATTACATTTGATGTAAAGTTACACGTATGACGTCACACACAAGATTTTTTACAAAAATAGAAAACTAAAATAAAACATAAATAAAAAATTGCAATTTTAATTTATGGTTGTTTATGTTTTTCAGGGAAAGGAATAATTTATTACACGATGTGAAATAAACAAAATTCGAGTGTAGAAATAATAAATTAAATCATTTGCTTGTGTTCATTAAAGGGGGGCCGTTCATTATGAAGGTGGCATCCTATACATGCTCATTCACACTGCAGTATAAAACACCAACTTTAAGATAATTCCTGCACCGTATTACTTTCCAAAAATTAGTATGCACTGTTTTTATTTCCGTTCCCTTTGTAAAACAATGTATATCCACTCTTGATATTATGTTTTTAGCTTAATTTTTGAATACACACAATATATAGTAATAAAACTGTCATCGAGGCGGGAAATCGAGGTAATATTGCATTTTGACATTCCACCTGCCATCCGAATCCCATCTATTATGAAAAGGGTTAATTTTATTCCACAAAAGTACGGCCATCTGCGTTGGTGCCTGTATGTTATTAAAATGCAAATCGGTGCGGGGACGGAGACGTGCGTTTTGCATGTCCCCCCGTAGAACGCCAGTATGCGTTCGAGTCGGCGAGTCACGTGACGCGAACGGGCCAATGATCGTCGTTGTTGGCCATGAGCGTTCCTGGCTGACGGGACGTGGAGCGCGCCATTAATTTTAAGGGCAGTATGTCGCTGGATTCGAGATTGGCGTTAAATACTCAAACGGAAAAACCGAATCATTACACGTAAGTTGCGATGGTTGGTTTTGAAAAAAAATGGCGGAACAAGACGCTGTTGTGTTGCCAAATGGCAGCGATCGCCATTTCTATTGACATATTTGTACAGTGTGTTTGAAAACAAGAGTGTGCCTATAATGGATACCCAATGTTTTGCAGGTATTTGAAGGAGTTTCGAGTCGAACAATGTCCACTGTTCGTGCAATTCAAGTGTCCCAACCACAAGCCGTACACATGCTTCAATTTCCACTTCCAAAATCAGAGGCGTCGAAGACCAATTTGGAGACGAGGAACGTTCAACTACAGCCCCGATGTCTACTGCAACAAGTACGACGAATCGACAGGAAACTGTCCGGATAATGACGAGTAAGTTATGCATTTTCACTTCATTCTGCAGACAGCAAAATGCGCAATTTCTCCGCGTTCGATTAGCTTCTACAAGCCCTTTGCAAGTTTATTGCGCAGCAATGTTGTCTCCCGCAACTTTTCACATTACATCCAACGGCAGGAGTTGCGCGAGATTTCTTTCTGCGCAACAATGTTGCGTGAGCGCTCGGGCGAGTCGAGGAGTGCATGCCAGGACAATACGATTATCTGTGCAACTTTCTTGCGGTCGAAGTAAGTCGCGCGCAACTTTTCATTGTGAACCTGTTTAGGATATTGCGAGGCGCGCTTTTTCCGTGCAATCATGTAGCTGTTCTCAGTTAACGATTGATGAAGTTTGCAATGGGTTGTTTATGTCTATGTTTACCTTGTTCAATATACTACATTTGAAACAATGTTTGAAATGAATATTTAAAGAACAAGATAAAAATACGAAAATGTAATATAGTGAATTTATAATTGTAATGTAATTTAATGATTTCCGGGAGAAATGTATCGCAACTTTATTCCGTTGCAGCGAAACGCTTTGCGAATTTTCGTATTCGGTTACATAGGGATTGTTGCACGCAACATCTTGCGCGTGCAAGATGTTTAATTGATTTTAGTGATACTAGTTTTCGAAACGTTATTATGATGTAATTTTGATTTAAAATTAGGTGAATTCGTACTTATTGGTATGTAAAGATCACCAATGAGAGAGATTGTTGTTTTAACTCTTTTTTAGCTATGCAAGACATGACATATGCATTTTTATTGCGAAGAAACTGATGATTTGCAACTTTTCGCGTGGTTCGGTATAGGAAATATTGCACGAGAATCGGTCTCGTGCAAGAATGTTGCAGTGGGTGCTGTACTGTTTTCATTCCTCCGTGTTCGTTGTTACTTGGGTTGTTATAATCAATGTCAAATCTTATCACGTTTGGCATACGAGTTGACATCGCATTCTACATTCTAATCGATAATAATAAAATAAAGCTAAGTGCGTAAGATTTTTATTTGGATATTTGCAAATTTCCGTACTACGATCGAGGTTTAATTGCATTTTGATTATTGACGGCAGATCGATAATACCGGTCTGTTATTTTAGATCGTGTGCTTATTTTGGCATGAGATGACACCATGCAGCAAGAGTTCTGTGACCTGTTAACAACGAAGACACGTGGTTTTCTGTTTTTTTTCCCCCACTCGTAAAAGTTATTTTGATCCGCATTCGATTTTTCGAATGCGATCCGCCATTTTGTTTTTCTGGGATACTGACATTGCAACCTTGAAAATTACGTTGAATCAAGGTTGAATGCTCAAGTCTGGAGTTCAAATGCTAGGGTTGACATATGTTTGTGATTCGTATGATTGTTGGCCGTCATCCAAACTCAATTAAAAGAGAACATATGTTGTATTCCAGACTTTGCTTTTCTCCGAGGTGACTTCCTCTTGTAAATTGTTTACACGCAAAAAAGTCCTAGTTTGAACTTGAGATCTATAAATAAATTCGCTTTAGGGTGAAGGTCATATTTGTTATGACGCAAATCAAAAATCGGCGATTAGGTTTCGAAAGGAATTTGAGAGAAACTCCATGCATTATACATATAACTTTTCAACTTTTGGTGCTATTTAATCCAGGAAAAATAATAATAATAAAGGGTTCATTTTTAAACAGTAGTGTAGCACATGTGTTGCGCAATTTATTCCAGCTACAACGTACTTTAGGTATGCGAAGCCCACTTTGGCATCAACTTTAGGCAAATATCCTACATATTTAATATTTAATTGTTCAATTCCGTATTTCTGTCCATCCCCAAAATATAAACATTCTTCCCTGCCCACTGGATCTCACATTCTACAACTTGCTAAACTTATACACTGCATTTGTATATAATATAGTGAACTCTCGCTATAATAACAGCAAGTGTCAGAAGCTAGCTGTTAAAGGATGTTATAGAGACATTAATTGGGGGACAATTTAGTAGTACTTAATGAAAATAATATTCGTGACTGTTACTGTTGTTTATTGTTACAGAAGTGTGTATCGTATACAGTGGTGCCATCTGTCAAATGTAAATAACACCAAAAATTATCGAGATAATGTACATTTTATTAACGCTGTTTCTGCTATACAGAGGGAATTTAGTGATGCATTTTGCTGTTGGAGTGAAAAAACTTGTAGAGACTGGAAAATTGTTATAGAAAATCCGTTACAGAGATCATGCTCTTATATTGAAGGCTGCTATAGTGAGTATTGGCTGTAAAAAAATTCTCATGCTGGAAATTTGTCAAACATGTCAAGTTACAGGGTTACAATGACATCTGATATTAGGATGTGTTAAAATAAAAATAGAGAGAGAGAATTTAATTTTGATGTTATGAATTTTTTTTCTAGATGTCCATACCTACACAAGACAGCAGGTGACACCGAGAAGAGGTACCACTTAAGGTACTACAAGACATGCATGTGTGTTTATGATACGGACTCGAAAGGACACTGCAAGAAGAATGGTCTGCATTGCGCTTTTGCACATGGGGCATCGGACCTACGTGCCCCTGTGCTTGACATCCGAGAAATGCACCCTCAGGAAGGCTCGGAGGATGGTCTTAACGGTGCAGGCCCTAACAATCTGGACAAGGAAAGGACAATGAGTGAAGACCCTAAGTGGCAAGGTATACATTAAACCATACTTATTAATGATTGGGTGACATTTATACCAAGTTTATACGATGCTGGCCCTTTCATATATGCAGATACAACACACGTATTGGCGTGTTATAAAACGGACCCGTGCAAGAAGCCACCACGGTTATGCAAACAGGGCTATACTTGCCCACAATACCACAACAGTAGAGACAGAAGAAGAAGCCCGCTGAAGTACAAGTACCGGACGACACCGTGTCCCAATGTCAAACACGGTAACGAATGGGGGGAACCGAATAATTGCGAGAATGGAGACGTATGTCAGTATTGTCACACAAGGACAGAGCAGCAGTTTCATCCAGAGGTTTGTATGGATTTTATTAAGTTATGCAAAAATGTTAACATGGGAAGAATAGGGATTTTGGCCGGGAACAGAATAAAGTTTTCGTATAATATGGAATATTTCAGTTATCGTAGTTTCTGTTACCAAGGTTCGACTGCATTTCTAAATTCTCAATTTGTTTCCAGTGATATTTGATTAGTAAATTACTGTTTATAAGGAATAATGTGATGGAATTGTGTGTAAAATGGGTATAAAAATAATGTAAAAATGACGAAATTGTAGATTTTTAATGTGATAGACACTCTGAAATTATTTATTTCAATGGATAAACTGATGGGAATAAATATTCTTTTCATTTTATTGGTATGTATCCATGTATTGATTGAAAAGCATCCACGGTTACTACTTTAATTTCATGGAATTTCAGCAAAATTCATTTTCCCTGAAGTTAAACATTGTTGAATTTATCCCTGTATTTAAGTAAAAAATTGTAGTACTTTTATGGGAGTTATCAGTAAGTATTAAATGGTTGTGTTTACAGATTTACAAGTCAACTAGGTGTGATGATGTACAACAGACTGGTTACTGTCCGCGCGGAGTTTTCTGTGCGTTTGCGCATGTGGATCGTAAGTTTATTAGTCTACTTTGTGCTCCTTGTTGGGATTATTAAGTGAATGATGAAATGATACCATTCGTATAATTGGATGCATTATAGAGGAGATGACATCGCAACGTGACGTACCCCGGCCACTAGATGGCAGCACTAGTCTTGCCACCATCTTGTCGAACGCGTTGAACCCTAGTCCTGGCAGCAATAGTAATAATAATAACAATAATGGCAGCAATGGAAACATCAGTTGCTCCAGTTCAAGTAATGGAATGCAGGTGAATTGTACTTTTTGCCGAAATATTTTCCAAAACTATGTTAAAATACTGATAATTCAAGATGTCTACTGAACTGGATATCCTGGAAATATGCTGGAATCATTCATTAAATCCTGGAAAATATAGTATTTTGTTAGACATTTTGTATGTATTTGCAGTAAAACCTGTCTATGGTGGAATCTCATGAGACCGCAAAACTTTCCCCCGTAGATAATGGAACCTCCCTAAACAAATATCCTGTAAACTAATACAAACATCTGGTCCCAACATGGGCCTCCCCTTTGTAACTTGCCCCTAAGCTGCAGTAAAACCTGTCTGTGGTGGAATCTCATGGAACAGGATAAAATGTCTACCATTCACAGGTTTTTCCAGCATTGAAAGGTTTTTAAAAACATTTATCATACAGTCTTTCTATGGTCCGAAAAAATTCAAAATTTTCATCATAGGAAGGTTTCAGTGGTATTAAGTCAAGTTACAGTAGAACCTCCCTAAACGAACACCCTGTAAACCAATATCCTCTCCAAACCAATACAAACACATTGTTGCAAGTTTATTAGTTTAAAGAGGTTCTAGTGGAAAATGGATTAAATGTCCTTGATTATCCTGGAATTTTGAAATTACAGTTTAGTAGACACTACGTAATTTCAGTATGCCTCGATTTTATGAATTGTTAATGGGAATTTGGTTGTTGTGCAACAGGGAAAAGTATCAAACTCACTGCTTATGACTGCCATGGATTCCTCGCATCTACTTGGAGCCCTCTCCTCAGTAAGGAGATTAATCGATGGTCAGCATAGTTTGTGGCTAAATCTTAGTAACGAACTGATGGCGATTTTGCGCTTTCAGCCGCCAGGCTTGAGTGACCCGTTCACGCAGAGACAGTACCTTTCGACACCGATGGGTAAATCGCCGCAACAGAACAGCTTGCCGAACTGCGGCAGCCCGGACATGCACCCCATCATGTACCACAAGGCACCCGGTTCGGAAAGAGAAGACAAGGAACTGAACGCTAGGAAAAGAAGTTTGCTACTTTCGCACAGTTTAGGCTCGGCGGTTTCAACCTCACTGTCTTCCCCTCCTGCTATGCAGTCCCAATCTGCAGTTTCCCCATTGTCATCTTCCTTTTACGCGCCAAATGAAACGGTGGAATCTGTTGTAGGTAAGAAGTTGTGGTGATTGTAAATGGGAATTAAAATGTAGGTGATCTTTTGGGAGGATATGTTAAAAGACATTCGAATTTGTTGTTTCGGACGCGTGTAGGAAATGCGTTAGATGATCTCAATTTAGATGAGATCAATATCGAGTCTTCAACTGCCAAAGACCTAGAGGGGGAATCATCACCAAGGACGGGTTCGTTAAGCGCAGGGCTTCCCGGATCGGGTAATTTGGATTTGATAGCGATTAGTGTCTGAGTTTCGTTTTGGATATTTATTATTTGTTGTGTGATAATAATAATTATTATTATAATAGGGTTGTTGGGGTCTTCTGCACCAGTCAATATTCCCGGTAGCACATTAAGCAACAACAGGAACCCTTTGGGCAATCTCACGCCTCCAAACTCGTCTCCTCGAACAAATACCCCTCCGAATTTTATGCTGCCGCAAGGAAGGCACGACCGGCCGGTTGATTCTGTAAGTTTGGTTTAGTATGGGAAATAATGTGTAGAATTAGTGTAAAGGTTTGAGTGAAAATAACAGAGTTGCCACTAAACCTATATTTTGGTAACATCGGTCACAACATAAAATTTTGTATAATGGCACCCCTTATAAGGGACAAAATAATGTATCCCTTGGGATGCCTCTAAATAGACAAAAACATTATATTAAATCATCTATACATTCAATAATTACAAATTAAACCAACAAAACTACATTTCCTAGTATGACACTTGACATAATTATAAAAACTATTTTGCGGTTTAATCTTCATGCTACAGTTTAAATTAAATGTTTTATTTTCCATGGAAACCGTTCTAAAGTTCTGAAAATATTTGACTTTACCTAAAATGTGTTTCTCTATCTAATGGTTTCATGTTTTCATTTGTTTCTAATAAAAGTTTCAATATACATTTGTATTTGTATCGCAGTTTTGAAATTCTTAATTTTGTTTTGCAGACCTGGAAAATGTGAATAATTGTGTAATAGTTTTGGAAAAGGTATGGAAAAAGTTCCAAGGTTGATAAAGTTGCATTGATTGGTGCATTTTTTTTGTATAATTGAACGGCAGCAATGATGTCAAGGAGACAATTTTGCCTTATTGTTTATTTACTATCGAATTTAAGTTATGATTTATTTAAATGTTGACAATTGCAGGGTCTGTCAGCATCAGCTTTCCTGGGGCAACCTAGCAAATACGGCAGCTTTTCTAGCGGCGCTTTCTACGATTTCCCATCGGCTACCGGCATGCCGTCACCCGGTGCTTCTGCCGGAGGCTCCAACCCATGCGACTGGTTCCGTCTTTGTCAGGAACTGGATGCAAGCAAGAACGCGTTTATGAACCTGCAGGAGAGTGTCACCCAAGAACTGGCTAGAGTGGGGGCGCTGCAGAAAGAGGTTCACAGCGCAATGTACCTTCAAGACCACGCGTCCTACCCCGATCTGGAATCGCTGCCGTATAGCAAACTAATGCAACTGCAGCAACAACTCAAGACAGACTTAGCCAAAGTAGATAAGGTCTTGTAGTAGCTTGATATTTGACGGGCACGGTACGCGATGAAATGACACCACATTTCCTGTTCTCTTTTACATAACGTTTTCAGCAGGCTATGAAGTGCATGGTATGCGAAGAGAAGCCGCGGGTAACTACTCTGTTGCCATGTCAACACACGGTCATGTGTTCCGATTGCGTGTTGTCAGCCAAGGAGTGTCCGTACTGCAGAGTGCAAGTTTCCAGGTGGCTTTACTGCCGCGGAGCGATGTGAACGAGAAGGGAGAAGAAAGATTTTGCGCTGTCTTGTATATCTATCTGTCTATATATCTATATTCATCTTTTTCATATACACACACAAGTATTTAAAGAACAGGAAAATGAAGAAATCTTACCGTTTCGTGCTGTGCCGGACGGAGTGTGCGGAGAAAAGAAGAGGAGCGGAGATATCATCCATGTTCTCATTTTGCATGCACAGTTAATGGTATAATGAATGTTCTCGCTCTCTTTTTCTCATTGGGGAAAAATACAAATTACATACATATTGTGCACAACATTGATTAGATGTATAAGTACTGGTAACTGCAACATTCACGTGTATCGTTTGGTCTTGTGCAGCCAACTTGACTAGGTTTTTACAGCACATTATGTAGGCTACTAACTGAAAATTCACAACTACTGTAAAACTACTACCAAATTTTGGACAGTTTTTGTGAAAAATTTTGAATTTAATAATGAAAAATTTAAAATTTTGATGTTGCAACTAAAAAAAACCTAAGAAGTATTTATAGAAGAACAATTAAGAAAGTAACTGTGCTTAACTTTATTTTAAAATCCAAAGCTGTTATATTGTCAAATGTTTATTAACAAAATCTTTAAGGGGGAACTAATCGCATCGGTGAGGAATGACGTTTTTCTGAGCTTCTAAATGTTGTGATCGGAAAATCAGCGTTGCTCATGGCCAGCGGGAGCCATGACCACGATAAAATTACACCTTATAGTTTGAAAGACGCTCTTTCATTTGAGCTATAGTTTGTGTATGTGCGTTGCACA
>JAQIWR010001145.1:0-14933 GCA_034695945.1 Glomeris hexasticha
TACAGGATTTTCGATGGTCCCATCGTTATCAGGGACACAATCACTACTTACTCACGGATTATCGTCGACCCTGTCAGATCACCTTTAAGAAGAAACATACATTTGTCATTGATATAAAACAAGAGATACAGACATGGAATGACAAAGTTAACCAGAAACGCAGTACACTGGACAAGTTTATATAATTCCCTTTAATTTACACATATAGGCCTATATATTTAAAGAAATTGTAAAATGTTAAAAATTAAAGCCAAAAAGTTTACAATAAAAAAGCTATTTTGTAAGCTGAAATGAGTAAAATATATTTTGTTACGTTACAATGAGGAGGGGGGTAGGGATTAAGATGATGCGTTACATCTGTGTTACAAGAGGGGGTAGGGGTCCAAAAAACGAATTTTTGCGTTACGTAATTTATGAACAGCCCCTAATTGGAAAAATGAAGTCATCAACTAATGGATTGGCTAAGCGAAGGTAAGCAATAACGAATCGGAATAAAGCAAAAACACGAACAATCTGGATCCTTACAGTTGGAAAAGTTTTTCAACGTGGTCATTGTAAAGTTTTTTGTGTATAGATTTTATAGAAGAGATTGTCAATGTGTGGCGCTATAGTTATGCACTGGCACGTCACTCGGGGATCGATGTTAAGACTGCGAGATAAATTTTGCGAATAGTTGAAGGTATCCATTGCAAAAACTTGGAAACGGGCTTTAGGAAACACGTGTTTGCACACACATTTGCGAGCGAAGAGACAAGTATAGGAGCGTGTATAGAGCTAGAGAGGGAGAGAAACTCTAAAAGCAGCCAGCCCATGAGAGCCATTTTTTTACACTCAACACGCATGCGCAATAGTTGTTCTCGCAAATCCTTCTGTTGGGGCTCTACACAATAAAACGACTTTCTCTGAGTGGACGAATTTCAAATCAGTCTCTCTTATTAGTGCATGATCGTGCTGCGAAAGCACGACTCAAATTCATTTTGCATTTTATAGTTTTTAAAATAACACCCCATAATTCTTTCATTTATAACCCGGGGGCTGTTCATAAATTACGTAAAACGCGACAAGGGGGCTTAACTTTGTGTTACTTTATGTCACGGGCGAGTGCATGCTGTGACGTAGCGCTGAATTATTAATTTTTAACAATAACAATTGAATATATTTAAATATAATACATGCCACGACTCACATGAAAAGCCATGGGAAGAATTTGCGAAATGTTTTTTTTTATAGTATATACGTTACATATGTTTTTACGTCTGTTACAAGGTAAGTGCGTCTAAGAAAATGAATTTTTGCATTACTTAATTTAGGAACAGCCCTTAAAGGAGAACTGACATGGTTTAGGAGCATACCCTGATAATCGCCCTTTTCAGTAGTTATTGTGTCCCTTATAACACTGGCTAAAGCAGAAATCGATTAAAAATTGCAAAACAAAAGTTATTAGAGTTTTACCGAATTCGGCGCCAACGCGTTTCCATGGAAACGGCCCTGAGGATCGAGCGGCTTGCGGCGGCTTTCGAACGGCTGCGAACGGCAAGCTCCTTGTAAGCCGCTCGCCGACGCCGTATTCGGTAAAACACTAATAACTTTTGTCTTTCAATTTTTAATCGATTTCTGCTTTAGCCAGTGTTATAAGGGACGCAATAACTACTGAAAAAGGCGATTATCAGGCATTAAAAATATCATTTAACTTGCATAAATCCTTTGTATGTCTGCAATTATGCAGTTCTTTTATAAAAATGTGAAGGAATGCCTGTCACTGTTTACATAATTATAACTTTCCAAGAATTATGTGACGTATAGGAGCAAGAATTACATCTATATACGCACATATGCAACATACAAATGTTCCAGTGGAAAAATTTGTGCAATGGTACCAACTAAGGTAAAGCAAGAAAATGTAATAGGACGTGAGCAGTATCATCAATTTAGCTCTGTCTACAATTTTGTGCATGTGTATACCCTCAGTGTTGCATCATGCACATAAATCAACGATCAGCATATAGCAGTTCCAAGTTGCTTGGACCACTGATGTAGTATAAAAGGAATTATACCAACTTATCACTTTCAAAGTCAGTTATTTATATTCATGGGCACTGGGCCACAACAGGTTTATGAAAGATGAACTCACAGTGACGTCAAGGGTACTTGTTTCCTGCCGAATCAAATATAAAAGTGAATCGTGTCTAGCAAAAAGTGCACAAGTGGTGAACAAAGCGCTCCGATGACTCCGAAAACCAGACAAAATCGATGGGAACAAAACACAAACTAAAATCGCAACGGTTTCCGCCCACATTGCACAGTTATCAGCATCAAGTATCTAACTTTTGGCAAAAAATAATGCCTCGGTCTGAGTGTAATCATATGGTGGAACATTGTCTTGCAGCTCGTTGTGCCAATTGCGCCCATATGGACAGAAATGAAAGAAACGTGGCTTATCTCGAATACGTAAGAGTTCCTTTATTCAAAAAAGAAACACAACATTATTGTCCGGGAAAACACAGTATGCAGTTTCATATTTCATGGCAAAAAGTGTTTATGTGACAACATTATGCAATGCCAGGCATTAAAACTAAACCAAACTTCACTAAATTAAACTACTGCAACCTGGTTGCAAGTGCAATGAACAGTATTCTGGTACACACTTCAATAAAATCTCACTGAGCTACCTAGAACATTGGAACAATCAAGCAAAAACTTTTTCATAAACGTAAAACTTTGGCTGCAACATGATATTTTGGGATGGTACTTCAAAAACTTTGGTTTATAAAGATTATCCTCAAGGTTGTGGGAATGTTTGGCAAGTGTTTTTGTTGAAACAGCATTTTATTCCGTTCAATGAAGCTGGTTGCTGTGGCTATAGCATTCAATTGGAATAAGGATTTCGACTTGGATGTTAACATACGGACAGAATAATTCACACAACAACTATATAAAATGCAGACAAATGATGGAAATATTGAACTGCCAAAATATATTTATACGCCATGTCGACTTCAGTATGTACCGATTCCAAACGTGACAAAAAATTGAGAATTCAGACATATCCAAGTGCCCAACATTTATGTAATCCTGCAGAAAAGATTTCCTCTTTAAAACATCTCACGTAGCGGCTTATGTAAATGACGTGAGCAGAATTAATCGCCGCCAGAATAAATTGCCTTTTTCTCTATTTTAGCAAAAAATCTCTCACGGCGATGTACAAACTGCTAAATAAGCAATAAAAAGGTAAATAATGGCTTGGCGTCTCTTAGTTTCTTGCTTTTAGTGCTAGTGATGCGATATGCTTTGTTTATTGAGTCATAGCCGACAAAAGTTAACGGGAATTCCATCAGTATAGAGGGGCTGAAATGAGGAAATGTAGTATATATAGGTACTTCATGCAATAAAGTGACCTACAGGTCGCTTTCAATGAAATTCTCTGAAATAATTTAGAGAAAAAATTAAGTGCATTTTACAATCGCTTAACCATAGCATAACAATAAGAAAATCTGTATATAGCATTGTACTTTATTGCATGAAAAATGGCAATGGCTTGTGATTTTATATTGGTTGCATAAATGCAGTGATCTGTTTCACCAACACATTTGCAACATTCCATTGAAAGCGTTTTACAGTAAGTAAAATATCTTAGTTTGTAGTCTACATACAAAACCACTAGACGAAGAGAAAGATTTAATTGCCGATTAAAGACTGAGATCATTTAGGAAAAAACCCTCCATTGCAATTACATGGGCTTTGTTTTCCCAATGTCGTCCTACTCGGTTCTCACCGATTATTATTACTCCAACTCAATTGGCACTTTAGTGCAGGGGTGGGTTGTCCCTACCTGTCATGCCATCCCTGACAGTAAAACTACACGCCTTTGAGCAACAATCACTCAAAATGCAGAAGCTGATAAAAAGAGAAACGTCGTGGCGGGCAAAAAGACCACCTGCAACTCGTGTATTTATTTGCCCACACACATGAACAAACATTTTTCTATCTCGTTTTAATATCGTAAAAATCACACACAAAAATTACTGCTACTTTAGAATTACTTGTTGAACTATCCAACAGGAAGCTTTCGAGGGTAAAGTTAAGTACAGCCTACCAAACGTAAGACGGGCACGAAAACAAAATTATCAACGAGGCTACCAAATTATTTACAGTGTGCCGCATGAAACTTTACGATTTTCAACTAAGCAGCTTCCCGAATGGAATCTAAAAGTAATGTAATTTTTGACGTATATGATCAAAAATTTATAATGCTTCTTGCAGTAAAATTTGCCCAGCTTCCATGCGCCTGGAAGCACTTATGTTCAGAACGGTATTAAGTTATTTCCAATTTTTCCTAAATTCCTTGTGAAACTGAAACGAATACATGCTGTCTCAAAGAATAACATGGGAATAAGTCAAAAGCATATACACACTAGAACAAAAATATTATACAGAGTGTTCCACGTCCCTATTGGAAATAACCATCACAACAACTCCTTGAGTGGATTATGGAACAATGGTCCATCATGGAATTGAGCCACAACTTCTCTGGACCATCAATCCTTCTTGTAAGGTGCTGCTTTGGCTCAAGTCCATGATGGTCCACTGTTCCATAATCCACTGTTGTGATGGCTATTTCCAATAGGGGTATCATGGTTCCTTAATATTCATACTGTAGAAAACTGCAGTTTGTTAATATATTACATTGATAACATACGCCTATCTTTTACAGTTTTCGATTTAGGATTTGAATAACCTTGAAAATTCGATTGAGGTCAAAGGTCACGTGTTCCTTCTATATTCGCCAAACTTCATTACTAATAATACCATGTCGATCAGATTTTTAACTTCCTGCAATTTTGTACAATATGAAGAAATCATGCTACGTGGAACACCCTGTATTTTCATACAGTGAAGCTGCAGTACGAGGTAGCTTCACAGCAATACATATCATGATCACATTACTTTATGGAATTGAAATTGCATCAGGCGTTTACTGTTTTCAGGAATATCCATGCCATTAGAGTACGTTGTTATAACTTTCATCATGCTAAGTGTTATAATTCGGGTTAATGGTCTTCGAAATTATTGGGAACAATCAATTATAATGTAATTTGTGGTAATGTTTTGCAGCATAACATCCATTAAAACCAGGTAATAAACCGGAATATCGAGGCACAATTTCGCAGGGGCAAGATACAGGTTTATTACTTTTATATATAGTAGGTATTACAACATTAAGAGACAACCTGTAAAGTCTTCTGAAAGCAGCAGTAAAAAAGTGTATATAGCTTAAATCTGTAAGAGCCTTAAAGACGCCAAGTACTACTGTATATAACGTCCATTAAAACACTAATGAAACGCAAATCCTCGCTAATATCGTATAGGGTATCTCATTGAAGGGAAAAAAATCATGAAGGCACGTGTTTGTTTCTTGAGTAAATAAGCAGTGAACACGAGGTGTGATGTTCGAGGGTGTTGTCCAAACACCGCTGAATTCAACGGGCATGTGGACATTTTTTTTCCTCTTCACACTAACCGCAAGCAAATGTGAGTTTTGCGGTTCGAACAGCACATGGTTATTTAATACAGGACAGGGCCATGAGGATGTCAGTTGAAAGCTACAAGACCGCAAAAAATTGCATACCTTTCAGCGAACATAAATCCTGCATTTTCTTCACTGAGTGCAGGAACAAAAAGCATCAAAGACAATGACCACAAATCACATCCAGATTTATCAAATGCATTTTATACTAGCCTACTATAACCATGCACCTCACACTTGCTTTGATTATTGCCACTTTGAAATAAAGTCAAATAAAAATACACAATATTATAAGTATTCTCAGTGAGCATATTTTGAATTCGGAATCCATATCTATTATAGATTTGTAAACAATGCAATGTTTCGATTAAAGGTTAATTTAATTTAAAGGTGAACTGACATGGTTTTGTTAGGTACCCTGAAACTTAAACTGTACGTGAAGAAAAGTCACGAAGAATGCATGCGGTGCAACAAAATCTCTGTGGAAATTAGTAAAAAAAGTTATTAGCCCTCAAAGTTTGACCTTAAGAGCGTTAAGACGTCCTTACTCGATGACCCCCTATTCAGAAAGCCAGGGGGTCATCAAGTATGGAAGTCTCGATAAACCTACAGTCAAACTTTTTCGCCCAATAACTTTTTTTAACTAATTTCCGCAGAGATTTTGTTGTACCGCTTGCATTCTTTGTGACTTTTCTTCACGTAGTTTAAGTTTCAGGGTACCTTACAAAACCGTGCCAGTTCACCTTTAATTACAGTTTTTATTGCATACGTTTCAGAGCAAATTTCAGATGTACTGTAATGTTTTTAGATTTATACACTCGGCACCCATCCTAAAAAGGAAACCAATCCTGAACTATACGAGATCACCAGGAAAGAGTCCCTTGAGTAAAAAGTGCAACCTGAGTATACGCTACATCATGTCTTGGTAATATTCCCCAAGGAAGTGATGACAGTCGCCTTATAAGGCCTCACCACTCCAATAAGTATCATGCTGCACAACTCAAACCGAACCTGAAATCTCCCATTTTGAACTGAACTACTTTCCCCCTTGCTTTTATAATAACTAAAATAAATTTAAATTCGAAACAATACCAATTGATCACAAGGCTACATACTATATATACCCTCACAGTCTGCTTTTGTCATTGATTTAATGTTTTCAATAACATTTTTTGGCAAGCTGTTGTTCATTTTTGCTCTGCACAAAAAGACATTAGTCTCACAACACAAGGAAAGTTTTCAGTGTTATTATAGAAGTCTTTAAACAGCCTGCCCTTCAACCTTTCAACACACTTATCTCTCACACCGTGGACACCTGTCAACAAATATACTTTACCAGAAAGTTAAAAGTTAAGAGAAAGGTTAGAATAGAAGGTTGGTCATGTCATTTATTTACGTATTTTAAACTCACTTTTCAAGCAAGTGTGGACAAACTTGAGGATGACTGAACGAATGTTGGAGGAGGTGAAGAGTGTGAAAGACGTTAACCATCAAGCATTTACCAGAAGACAGATTTACAACTTGAGAAAAGAAGACGTGCCCAGGGTCATGGTCATCGCAGTCTTTGTCCACATGGTCACGCAATTATTTACGGCCTAAACAAGGCAAATTCGCAGGAGGACATGGGCTATAGCTAAAAAGAAACGACCCAAATATTGGCTCAATGGTTTAGGCAATTAAATCGGAGTTGGGGTTGGAGGAATTCTTTTCACAGAGTATACAATGTCACGCGAAATATTCGCTGATTGGGCGAAAACAGGCAGTTGGGGAGGTCGTTGTCCATCATTGTTGGCATGGTTCTCAAAATACCACCAAGTGGTTACACTAACTGGCAACCGCCGACCGAATTTTGTTGAACAAGGCACATAATTTGTTTAGCAAGACCAGCAAACACTTCTCAAGTTACTTCCACTGGACATACATAATAGGGGTGGGTGGGCCTTCAAAACGACGAAAATTACCCGGCCAGTAAAGACTTTAGAAGAGACAGATAGACCATTTCATCGTTAGAACCTCAATTGCAAACCAAACTTGCATATATACCGTGCACTTTTTATAAATTTCTATACTTAGATATTTTTTTGGCATGAAACTTGAGTTTTCTGTTTGTTTTTAAACTTGCTGCATGACAAACCATGTTATTCTTCGTAGTACGGAATGCTTGTGCACTTTGATGCAAAAAAGCAATAGCAAACAAGATGTCAACAGGGAAATCATCAAAATTATACTGTTACAGAAAAATAATTCGTGAAATATTAATATATAATAATATTAATAAAGTATTGATTGGTCTTGCAAACCATTACTAAATTGAACTAGCGATGCAAAATTCAATGAGAAATTCAATGAGAAATGCAGCAGACAATTTCATGAATGCATGCTGCTTTCTTGAGGTTGGATTGAAAAATTGGCAACAACCGTTTTAAGATACCCTGGTGCACGTGCAGAACTAATTTTCATCAAAGTAATAAACAGTAAGGTGCAAATTTCTCATACAAGACTTTCACCTTCCTAGACTCTAAAACTCTTTGCACAGCCTCATTTTTTAAAAAAATATGTATTTGCAATGGAACTTCCGAAAATTTTTGCAACTTAGCAAATATATTGGGTACACAACGTATAGGAGAATTATTTCATGTGTCTGTGGACTAAGTCAGGTCATTTTTGTACTTGTACATGACTATTTTGTTATCAAAGTTTGCATCCACGATGTGGGTGTCCCTCTATAGTGGCAGAGTTCATCCGGTATCATTTAAGGTTAGAATGCTGCATATACAATTTAGGTCTTGGCAGGAATTTAATTAACACAAATGCTAGATTATTTCAAAATTGATGACGAAGTCAGTGCAACAAAGCAATTAACTATACGTATTATAAAACATGATGCAAATGTTTACACACATACATACATACATACATTCGGTTCCTGAAAAATTACATTAGCAGGAATTAAACAAATTCATATGTATATGCTAAGTAAGCAAATTACGCATAATAGTTGACTCATCGAAAATTTGCCATTTGTTATAACTAACTATAAAACTTCAACATGCATTCAGTTGGAATTAAATAAAAATCTATGTACCTCATTCAAAGTTGTATTTTTTTCGAATAGTTGTATGCATATTTTATACGATCATTTTTGCAATCAATAATTTGCATGTTGCATGTTTACGAAGAGATGTAGTTTTAATGGAAAACGAATATACACCAACGCAAAAATCCCAAACATGTTTTTTTAAGTCAATAGCAAGCATGAAGCTAAAGCAATTGAAATATCTTGCATATGAAATCTATATAATTCCTTAAGTAAACTCTGCACAGTCCGATATGCAAAGCAGCTGCTTGAGAAGTGTTTCTTCTATATATACCTATCTATAACTTATTATAAAATCAATAATATGCTATAGGGCCTATACACATTATACAGTAATACTCAATTTCTCTACAAACTGTATATAATTTTAGCTGCATAGAAAGTTACAACCAAGTTTTGCTGATATTATAGACAATAACGCATATGATTAATGGTATACGTATTGGATGGAAAAATCGATAAGACTTGTATAGCTATTTTTAAAATGTTATAAGGATATGTACTGGGATTGGGCTTCCTCGGCATATTATGTGATTACATTATGTATTGATGAAACACTGTGCAATTCTGTTATAAAAGTTACATGAATATGGAAAAACCATGTAAATTTTTTAGTGTATACCGAAAGAGGGCACTGTCGTCCAAGTTATTTATACGTACACAAAACGACAGGTATCAGCTATATTTCCATTTGACTAAGTCCCAACAACTTTTGTTACATTTGACATATAATATATATAAAAGTACTTACAGTCTTTCCATGACAATCAAGTCTTGAAACGCTCCTTTCTCAATGGTATGGATCTGATTGTCCATCATTTGTCTGAAAAAATGACAAATTCAATACATTTAATATAGTCAAAACACTTCGAGTAAGGCAACGAAAAAAAATAAGTACACAGATAAATCTTCAAAAATCATGAAGAACAGTACCAATATTTCATAAAGCACTTAACCTTGTCTTTCACATCTGCCAGAAATGGTGCTTGAACCAATTTTTCACTACTCAAGTTGATGAAATTTAGCGGTCAATACTCACAGAACATCCAATACAGACATTAAATTTATGGCAACATCCCTCACTCGTTTAACAAATAAATTAATATGCATGGATTTCGCTTTCCTACGCCGGAAATTTAGATGACATATTATGAATAATGATCAACTTGAAGTTCTTAAAATAGATGGAGTGGGGCTTATTATTATATAATTTACACGCAATCATATCCTGTATTCAGTTGTGGAGTACGTTGCACAAACCAAACTTGTCTTTAAAGGTGAAATGATAAGGTTTGTAACACCCCATGATATTCGTAATGTAGAAAAAATGATTAATATTAAAACTATGAGTTCATTTGTTTTCTTTTTTAAAAATATATTAAAAGCGTTTCAACAGATTGACGTTTGTGTGTTTTTGGGGCCTGTGCAGAGAGGCTAGAAGGGGGACAATTCTAGTATGGAGAGTTTGTTCTGGCATATGCAGTGGGGAAGCCACCTGTATATAGCCAGTAGGCATTTAGCACTTTTTGGTGCAAGTGGCATGCCATACGCACTGTCCCGGATGTAAATGTTGACAGTGTGAGGACTTTTGAGGACCTATTTTAGAGTAAATTTGCGAATTTTTATTAAAAAACGAACTGGTGAAAAAATTAGAAAACAATTGGACAGATTCAAATACATGTTGTTCATGCATAGGAAATTTTTGAGAGAAATCAGTTGCAAGAAATCTACCCTGTCAGTTCACCTTTAAAATATTTTGACAGCTTTTGGCTTCTGGGCTATGAAGTAGAAACTACTCACTTTCAATTATATTACAATGTTGGTTTTCTAGCCTGCAAGGTTACATGAATTTATCTTCAGCAAGCACTCAAAGGTACAACATGCAATCTATTCCCAGAAGTAGATGAAGGGTCTTGCGTTTCTTAGAGATTTAATAAGTTAGCCAGACCAGCACGACAGCTTTTCTTTTGTACAACTTTCCCTTGTGACATTAAGATGACATCTTTGCAAATATATTTTTCTATACGGTCTTTGTGACAAGACCAAAAATCGATAATGACGTTATATAACTAGTTGATATGAGGGGAAGTATTTTTCATATTCGCGATAAATGTGCATTTCCATCTTGCCCAAAGCTTCATACAGCTTACACCTCTTTCCCTAATATAATTGAAAAAATATGAAACTCTCAGACCGCACCTTCAACATGGTGGATTTAAGATAATGCCTCTGCAACTGGATTTTGCCAATTTCCAGACAACATTAAAAAAGTCATTTCGCGGGACATGCTCAATATTTCAAGAAGGTTTCACAGCATTGAAATAATATCATTTTTACAGTTTTTTTTCGAGGTGAGCTGAGAAAGGCGGTAAAAAAGCGAGGACCGCACCCAAAAAACCGCACTTTTGTGGCTACTAATTCATAGTTTTCCTTGCCACAGGGTGTATGTATCATGGCAGTTTCGTTTGGCTTTAGGGAGACTGGTGAGAGTTTTTGACACGCAATGGGCTCATCATTGCTCGCAAAAGTAGCATCCGTTGTCCATAACGCCAGCAACCATGACGGGTTATGGTTATTGAATGACCACAAGCTTTTGTTTGAAGTAGACACCGTGCAAAATGGCCTCCAAACCACGTCATATATAAATTATTACCAAAAGGTTCATGATCCTGTTCCAAGACCTCTTTAGCACTCAGCGTCTCACCAATCATACAGGCAGTCATCCAAAAATAAATTTATATATGACTCTTGTATTTGTTTTAGTAAAGGTGTTTCTTGCATTGCTCTCACTTTTAAAGTTAATCAATTCCAAGCAACATGAGAGGAACTTTAGAAGTTTATTAACAATTAAAAGAGTACGATTTTTTAAATTAACTAAACAACATTACGTTTTACTAAGCAGGAATACAAATAAATTAATGTGCATGTAACTATTTTTGATTCCTTCAGGCAGAATTCGATTTAAAAGTAATATTTACCTCATTAGTCTTTGAAACATTGACAAGTTATGAATTAAACTTTTAATATGCAGTGTAAACATTGTGACATTTAATTGACAAACTTTTTTATATTTTGTTGATTGCTAATACAAACACAATTAGCCTCCAGTGTTTAAATTTTTCTAGTATATGCCCATCAATAAAATTGTTAGTTGTAATATAATCTAATCTGATATCCTATAGTACACAATCCAGGATTTCAAGGAGGCTTTTCATCCGATTGAACTTGAAAAACAGTTCAATCGCTGTCTATTTGAGGAAGAGTAAAAAAAAACATCAAAATATGGCAGAAGATTCTGACCTGTCAAAAAGGCAAAAAGTTAAGGATATAACTGCATGATAAATAAACAACAAGTGGGTCACAGTAGGATTCACTCACATCTTTTTTGTTCTTTTGCTTCACGTTTTCTTGGAGAAAACATAATAAAACAACGTCCAAACATGCTGTGAGGTCACGTGCCACGTGCTTTTTGGAAATTTCGGCCCCACCTCCACACTATATTTGTATTGCGTGAGACAATCGCAGGTTTAATGACCACAAGAAGATGCGATACGACCACGAACAACAAAATTCCTGTGGGAAAAGTTAGCTTTTCAAATCGTGAAACTTAAACCGGCTAATAAGAAGCTGACTGCATGTTTGCAAATGCCCTGTAATCATCATGCAATGCATGTCGAGAACAGGTTATTGTTACCAAAACTTTGAAATACATACGAGTAACAAAATTTTAAACATTTGGGTGAAATATTTGAATCTCATTTGCACTTTCTAAATAATTTTTCAAGTAGGACAAATAAAAAAATCGTTGTCACTAGCTTTTTTTATAACATTCTTACCGTTTTTCACAATTTCTACCCTGACAACGAATTTTTCTAATCCTAAAATTCTCACATGTCAAAGATGTATAAGATGTAAAATAAACCATGAACATTAAAGGTGAACTGACGGGGTTTTGCAACATACCCTGATAAAACTAGCATTTGATTGCCACTAAATTAGGAACATTGTCCCAAAATTTGAGACTATTTGAAGCATTATTGCCAGCGATATGAAATATTTAGTTTCATATCAGAGTAGCAGCTAGCATATTGGGGGAGATGTACACTGGAGCGCCATTGATAGGTTCTGCAATTGGCTCAAATTGCAGAGGTGCTTGGCCTCATTGGCTGAAATTTTTAACCAAAACAGGACACTGTGACACCAGCGTGGTGACATCGTCCTTCCGTGACGCCATATAGAGCGTCACACTCGTAAACTACTCGTAACTTTTTTAAAACAATTTTAAGAAAAGTTTTGTTTGCGCCAATCGTCTTATTGTTATCAATTCTATAGAATTACATGCTTTCCAGGGTATGTTACAAAACCTTGTCAGTTCACCTTTAATTGCTACTCATTATTGTTTTTCAAGAGGAACAACATGTATTTCTTTTTAACTTTAGGTGCATGGATTATCCGTTTAATTACGTAAACCACAATAACAACAATGGGTTTAATATAGTTTACAGTGGGCAGAAATCGCTTATATGGTACTATAATAATGATAATTAGGGTTTAGGGTTAGTGTTTGTAGTAATGGAAAGCCGCACGAGCTATACTTAATCGACTTACTGAGCAAATAAATACACTTTTTCGGGGATTATATAACGTTGGCCCACCTGTATATATGTACCTGTATAGTATATATAGTGTAGGATTGCGTGCACGCAACAAGAGCCAAAAGCCTAATGGCCAAAAAGCAGCTGGACAAAAAAAAATGCTGTCTGAAATTGGTCGAGCCATTTGACAGATTTACAATCGCTATATATATGTTTGCCAGAAAGTTTTAAAACTCTCAGTCTTTAGTCGCCATCTTGTTGCATGTGGAGTTGGTTGGCAATACTACTACATGCAACCAGCAATCTGCATGTAAATTCTGCACAACGAATTTGCCAAATGACCAAAATCAAATTCATATAATTATTGTATTAAAATGGTACAGCTGTTTTTAAGTTTATTAGCTTCACAAATGTAAATTACCTTAAAGGTGAACTGACAGGGTCGACGATAATTCGTGAGTAAGTATAGTGATTGTGTCCCTGATAACGATGGCACTCGCCTTACGAGCGGCTTTCGAACGGCTGCGAGTATCGTTCGTATCGTTCTATTCATACTCTTAGCCGCTCGCAAGCTTCTCGCAAGCCGCTCGTCGACGACACATTCGGTAAAACGCTCATAACTTTGTTTACTCTTTTTTTACATGATTTTCGATGGTGCTATCGTTATCAGGGACACAATCACTACTTCCACGCGGATTATCGTAGACCCTGTCAGTTCACCTTTAAATTTAAACATATGTATATGCTACATTTTATTATTAGTAGGCCTATATATGTGCAAATAAAAATGCAACAATGCTCGTAAAAATTGCAACTGTGCCAAGGTATATGCAATTAGAAAATGACAAATTTTCAGGATTTATCATGGATTGGAAATGCGCTGTACAAAACGAATTCAAATTGCCAAATTCTTCACACATGCAAACAAGTTGATATTAAAGCTTACCATCCGGCCCCCTGGTGGCCAAACGCCACTGGCAGAAGCGCCCTGGCGGTATGTGCACATTTTTAATTTTTTCCAGGAGAACTAAAAGACGAATACTGGAAATCGTTGCATCTTGAGTTGCAGAATACAGTCTTACATTTTAATAATACATTTGAGCATTGTAGTTAAATTGTACTATTTTTGCGGGCTCACAAACTTCAGCAAATAATTTCTGCTAGTGGCGTTTGGCCACCAGGGGGCCGGATGGTCAACCTTGAACAGTTAAAGTGCATCCAAAACATATTTTTAAAAAATGACCTGCAATTTAAAGTTAGTCTATCTGCACAATTGTGTACAAAAAGGATTCAGATAGGTGCAAAAACATTGATAATTGTGCACAACTTTTTATCCTGCATATAGTACCATTAATTTACACGTTTATTTAAAATTTACTTTTGGAAATGCTTATAATCGCAACTACAAGAGAAAACAAAATACTATATTTTGAACTATGACGGCTATTTTAAATAACAAAGCTGTTGCATAATGTCAAATAACATATGTTTTCCATGCATCTGGAATTATTTTGTACTATTAGTATAACTTACATGTGAAATTGAAGTGTTTCTTCGCGTTTGGCAATTTCAATTCGAACGTTTAATGTAAATTCGAACGTTTTGCACAGTGCATTTCCAATCCTTGATTAATTAATATGCCATTTCACTAGGACTCCAAAAATATTGGAAAAATAATTTTCGTAATGAATTAATTGTGCTCTTTCACTTTGTAATT
>JAQIWR010001146.1:0-14926 GCA_034695945.1 Glomeris hexasticha
AAACAAAAGTGATAACATAAACCGATGTCTGATCACAATAAGCGATGTTTTTCCCGTGCATTAGTATACGTCTGGTCTGTTCTTCTTAAAATGATAACACAAAACGATTGATAACATTAACCGGGATTACAATAAGCGGCTTCTACTGTATATGTAAAAGCCCTTCTTGGCTTTATTTCAAATTATTTCTGTTCCATTAGTGTATTTATTGTACTACGGAATTAACAGTAAGGGTGGTGCTGGTTTGCAGTTTAAAAAATCAATTCCTGTAAACAATTAATCGCTCCTCTGAGCTTTGTGAAGTGACCAACATGCCCACATGGTAATAATCTTGCTCAATATAGTATACAGGTGTCAACTTAAAAGATTCTTAGCACAGAAGTAATTTTCCTAGGTCCTAGAAACATTTCCACGAAAAAGATAATATTTTTACAAATATTTTAAGGTGCATGTTATACGTTTTGTTTATTGACGTACGATATTACAACACTTGTATTTTAAAATAATGAACGGGTAATACTTCAAAGCTAGCCATCATACATACTTCAATGAAGTGATTATTGCTAAACATGTTACAAAATGTTTATAATACTGTTTTATTGTTCTGTTTAACAGGTCAGCATGTACATTTGTTCGGCAATGAGCCTATCCATCCTGAAGCTCAAAAAAAGTGTAAGTATAGTTTATTGCTTACTATCTATTTGATGCCAATACAAGAACCGGGTTCAGAGTATTAGAATGCTTCAAAATCACACAATTTAAGAAGGAATATAAAAATTATTGAAACTGGTTTTCCAGTGCTATTGTTGCATGGTGAATTTAATGCAATTATTGAAAATTAAATATTATTTGGAATAATATATAAGCCTTTGTGTTTAGCCTTGGATTACCAATTTCGTAGGAAATTCTTAATATATGATAGACATGCAGACCATTGCGGTGTACCTAAATAATAGGGTACAGATGAATGTTAGCGAAACGTTTTCTGATTATTGCATGTCTACAAAAATTAAGATATTCTACAAATTTAGCTATAATTGCCATATGGCCATGCGCCTAGGCTATAAAAATCTCACTTTCATGTAAGGCTTTGAAAAGGACAGTTTCTGTAAAGAATTTGTATGCGAGTGCAGATACCGTAAATGTTAAAATTGCAGCCAGGTCATTTTGATCAGGCCAAAATTATTAGCACGTTCCTAACCATAGCTTAAATTGTGCAATCGAGGAGAAATTTGGCTGTTCTGCCGGAAATTAATTGATAAGTGAATTGTAGTATTGTATTTTAGAGTATGGTTTATAAAAAGTGTGATCCTAGAATGTTTTTAACTTTTTCAGCACATGCAGAAAATTTTTCATGTGTGACTTGTAAGATATCGTCAGCACGATTGTCAATATGAACATTGTTAGCCTTAGAAGCCGGCTAAAATCTTAAAGTAGAATTTAAAGGGAAATATTCTACCTCACCGATTTGGTTAATTTTTTGCTCCCGCATTAGACACATATTATTCTGAACATTTGCTGAGATTAGGAAAGTTTTTTAACTTACCATTTAATTGTTATGACAATGAGAATATCGACACATTCGGTCGTCATGGTGTCAATTTTGTCAAAATTTATAAACACCACTATTTGTTTAAAGAAGAACTTTTACCCTATTTTGACGTAGTTAAACAAATGGCAGTCCTAGAAGTAGGCCTAATTGATGTCAATAAAGCGATTGGTGAAAACCGTTTGACTATTGAAAAAGCACGGAGATTGATATTTGCGAGTTTAACTTACAATTGTCCATCCCTGTATTTTCATGTATGGCATACCAGTTGTAGCAACCTGGTTTTAACCAGGAAAATTTGAGGACAAATGAGTGGAGCGCCATCTAGTTTCAAGTGTTGCAACTAAACACCTTCTCTAAACCCTCCCCATTTTGAAACCTGCCAATTACAAAATTGTGAAGCATGTTAGGCATTCTTTCCTATAACTTTCAATCAATGGTAAGAATTTGGATAATCTGGAATGAAAAAGCATTTAATGAAGAAATGCCATCGATATTTGTTGTTCAAAACTGCACAAATAGAAGCTAGGTTTGCAAAGAATAGGCAAAATGGAGAAAGTGATATCAGTTTTCAATGGTCCTACTGGAATTGAAAGGGCCTAATGTAATCGAAAGGGCCCAATGGTCCCAATGGAAACGAAAGGGCCCCATGGCCCCAATGGAATTGAAGAGGCCCAATAGTCCCAGTGGAATCGAAAGGGTTCAATGGTCCTGATGGAATAGAAAGGGCCTAATGGTCCTAATGTCATCGAAAGGACCCAAAGGTCCTAATTTCATCGAAAGGGCTAATAGTCCCAATGATGAAGTCGTTTTTTTATTATCTTATGTTAGTACCCAAAAACGTATTTTTTTCACTTGTTGGCCCATTACACATGCCATATTTGACTTTCGATGGTGGGCGTGGTTTGATCGATGAGTTTGTTTAACCAGTACACCAATAGGAGGGCGTATGCGGTTCACGTGCCGATATCTTTGAATAGCAATTGCTCCACATCCCTGCAGCCGAAAAATTTCACAACCTGCCTGACTATTCTGCCATACTTGACAAATTTAGGGACCTGATTGTCTTTGCAATAAAACATGACCAAAATACCCTGACAGTTCTCCTTTAAGTGCTATGACATTCGATACATATCGATGGAGATCAGCGCCATTGGCTGGCGCTATGTCACCACAGGTCATTATGCTGCCAGCTCCATGCATGACATCGCAATTCTATGACACCATGACATCACATCCGCAACCAGTTGTAACTTTTTAAATAATTTTGACGATGCTTTGGTTTCCACAATGGAATTTTTGGCATTATGCAGCCTGTGACCCTGGTGGAACAAACTAAGATAAAAAGTTATTGCAAATAAGCAGATTTGTTTAGAAAGATGTTTTTTATTTTTAAAGTGTATTGTGCGCTTATTACAAATACTGTTATTAAAGGAATTCACTGTATCAGATGTTGCTACATTAGGAGTTTATTGCATAAACTATAGGTACTATACAAAACTATGGAAACTGTAGTTTACTATATCCTGGAGGAAAGATATTTCCTTGTGTGCTATAAAAACTGTTTAAATCTATATCCTATAGGAAACTATTGGCAGCTGAATATACTATAGGCACTAGTCAAACCTATAGGCTATAGGAAACGATTTGCAGCTGAATACTATAGGCACTATTCAAACCTACAGGCTATAGGCAACTATTGGCAGCTGAATACTATAGGCACTATTCAAACCTATAGGCTATAGGCAGCTATTGGCAACTGAATACTATAGGCACTATTCAAACCTATAGGCTATAGGCAACTATTGGCTGCTGAATACTATAGGCACTATAGAACTATACACACTATAGGCAATAGTATTGTATAGAACACTATTAATACTGTAAAATACTATTGGCTATAGCTAATAGTGTCCTATAGGTTACCATCATGACTATACAAAATACTATAGTAACTATTGGATTCCTATAGGACCTTTTCACTAGGGTATCCTCAAGATCTGGAGGTGTGACTGTGACGATGACTGCAGAGATGTCTCCGACGATGCCCATTTTGACATAACCGCTCCCGGCAAAGCTTGCCGCAGTGGCGATTGCGAATGCAAGTCTTTGGACAAGTGCGTCGTCGGAAGCTTCCAGTGTGATGGAGAGATAGACTGTCAGGACAGCTCTGATGAAATTGGATGTGTTTTGTAACAATTTTATGACGTCACGTGTCGTGGTCACGTGAAACTCTAAACTGAAACTTTAAAATATTGTACCATCTAAGGTATTCTTGAAAGTGGTTTGTTGAATTTAATTTAAACTGCAGAATTTCTGTAGGAGGTTAAATTATTGATTAGTTTTTACAATTCCTCATAGAGTTCTGTCCAATTATGTAACAAGAGGTGGGTGTGCAAGGCCAGAGTAAACTAGGAATTAGTTTTTAACTATGAATTAAGGTTTATTCACTTGCGATTTTGTTTCTCCTAACTGTAATATCCCGCCATTTAATTATGGAATCGGCCATTACAAGAAAAACTAATTTTTGACACGACAAGCTGGTTTTGGCCAAAGGGCCCCATCAGGTGCCATGAACTTTTAAATTCCGATGAGTTTGTAGTCAGAATTATTATGGATTTAAACTCGCTACCTCCAAGACTGGAGGGAAGCGCTCCAGCCCACTAAGCTACAAACTCATTGGAATTTAAAAGTTCATGGCACCTGATGAGGCCCTTTGGTCGAAACAAGCTTGTCGTGTCAAAATTAGTTTCTCTTGTAATGGCTGATTCCATAATTAAATGGCGGGATATTACAGTTAGGAGAAAAAAAAATTGCAAGTGGAGATACCTTAATTCATAGTTCAAAACTAATTCGTAGTTTTCAGTCCAATTCTGCAGGAATAACGTCTGCAGAAGTTTTCCAAACACTGCAAAATTACTTTTATAAATTTTTGCAATTCCTGCAGAACTCCTCGATGAATTTTGACAATTCCTGCAGAATTTCAATGTGGTTTTTTACTATTGCCGTAGAATCCTAGATGAAATTAACAATTGTTTACAGAGTGTCTTGCTCAATCCTGCCGGAATTATGTCTATCTAATGTAGCGTTCTGCACAATTTTTCAAGACTTTAACAGCTTTTCTTGATGAATGTCTACGATTCCTGCAGAATTCCCAGATGAATTTCGCAATTTCTTACATGGTTCTGCTCAATTCTACGGGAATTCGGTCCAAGTTATGTATTATTCTGCTGAATGTTTATAACTTCTGTAGAATTGATGCAGAATTCCTTGATAAAGTTTTATAATTCCTTAAAGAATTCTTCCCCATTCTACCTGTAACAAGGTCAACCCTTTGTAACGTTTACTTTCTGCAGAATTTTTCCCGAACGCTACAGTATTCCTGCAGAATTCGTGCATGAGTTAATTTTGTTTAAAATTCCTCTCCTCCAATTAACTCAAAAGTGGTGCTTGAACCATCACTTATGACTCTGAATCCTTCTTCTAGCACAACCAACTGAGGTGCAACCCCCAACTGACCTAATGAAGGTCAACACTGGAGAAACTGTGGTCATCATCTGCATCGTTGTTGGAATCCCCACACATGAAATCAGCTGGAGTCTCAACTGGACCCGTTGTCCTTACCATAATGAACGCACAGAAAGGGTCCTTGCAGTACTTGATTGCATCCTGATAGTGATGTGTAATAGTACATTTGGTATTGTAATTGAACAGTTATTTCAGTTTATTGTATTTGTAGGTGTTGAAAGTGTCTGTCAACCTCCGCTGTTTAACGCGATCGCAAAGACCGACCGCAAATGCTTTCAGTGTTTCTGCTTCGGTTTCACTGACCAATGTTACAGCAGCCATCTTCATGTCTCCCAAGTTGGGTTATTGTTATTTACAAATTTAAGAAAGTGGTGGTTTATAATGAATTCACAGTGCTGTTGATTAGCTCCCGCATGGCAATAAAATCATCATCGTTATGGTGTCCATCGGTTCTCGCAATGCATTAACAGTAGATGACTAACTGTACCCAGTAAACCAGGACCAGATAGTGCACTTGGTGGACGTGGACCAGGAGTTTAAAATTGATGATTGCATTGCGCAAAATATGCCGGGGTCAATACTGTACTATTGGATTCTTCCGACACCACTCTTGGGCAATAAGGTAAGTTTCTGGGTGGATGGCAGGATGCAATGTACTATCATTGATTTGGTGGTGGATTTGGTGTAGATTGGCAGCTTTGGAAGCTTTTTAAAGTACACCATACTCTTCCAAGCACTTCAAGCTGCATCCACAAGTATCCCGGAAAGAACTCCGGATGTGATTGTGACCGTAAGTTAATGAATTCCTCTCTACAAATTATGACATGTGCATTTTAATCCAGCAGCAGCAGTTCAGATTATGCTGGTTGCTTTAGCAAGCTGCCAAATAAGATTGCTATGTGATAATTGCTGGTAGCGAATTGAAATTGCTTTCGGCATTTGTAGAATTTATCAATCGATCAAGTCTAAAATTTCATGATTTTTCTAGTCAATTATACCGATTGACCCAATACACCCAATTGACCTAATGGACCAATTGGCCTAATGCACCCAATTGACCTAATACTTCTGTGACCCGCGGCAACCGGATAGAACGTGCAGCAGCTGGGGTGGGCCACAGGAACCTTTAGTTAGGGTCCTGGAGACAAAGGTCCTAAGGGCTAACAAAGAGACCACTGTGGTGTTCCAGTGCGTTGGATCACCGGACCAGAGCGGATCAGTGGCCTGACAGGTTGCAAAATGCTCTTATAGTGAGGGTTTTTGGTACTGGAATGCTGTTATATAAACATGGGTGTTATTGTTGACGGTTGTAGATTTTGATTCGGTGGGTGAAGGAACAAGGGCAGTTGCCCGCAGGGGCATAGGCCATTGCCAGTGTGCTACCGATCCAGAAAGAGCAACTGGAAGATACAGAAGATATATTTGAATTGGAAGCAACTTGTAGAGATCATGCCAGTTTGGGATAGGGTTTTTATTAACGTGACGTCACAACCAGTGTGGTGGCCATATTGGATTTGAAAATTTCGAATTTTCATAAGCGGTAAAATATACGCATAGATTTAAACATTTATATGTTGTCTGGCTGGTATAGACAAGCTGGCCAATGTATTTATGATATTTTTACCAGCTTTGTAAATTATGTACGTGAATATTACGTACTTGCTACAAATTTCAATTCACCCTATTTAAGACTAATGAATAATACTTTAAAAAAGCATGCTAATACATATGTACAATGGAAAATGTGTTTTAGCTAGAAAATGCTTGCAAAGAAAGCATTATTTCTAGTTCAATACTGTATGTATTTAATCTTTAATTGCACTCTTTTTCCCTCTTTCTTTGAAAGCTTGCGAAAGGTCTCCAGGTACTGTACGCAAAACTTGCGTCATTCAAGTAACTCCTAATTTCATTTGCAATATATGAAGAAAAAAAACCATAAAGGAAGCAAGAGTTGCAACCAAAAATCTGCGAGAATTAGTAAAATTGAGTCATTAGCAATTAGAAATATAAAGTTTGCCAGGTAGGATGTCGGCTGGCATGGGCAAACCTCCTAACTTAATTACCCCTTCAAACTTTAAGTACTAATAGCTATTTTTAGTAATTTGCAGAGAGATTTTGTTGCAATACTTGCATTTTTTTGTGGTTCTTTATCTTGGTTTTGCCAGATAGTTGGTCCAAGGACACAATATACCTAACCAGGACTCGGCACTGAGAGTCATAACACTGGGTCGACGAGCGCCACCACGTGATTGGTCAGCCGAATGCAGCTTCCAATTCTGCATGTAATGACGTCACTTACATGCACCTGGTGTATCGAAATGTCCACTTCGATACATCGGTACGTTTGTTCGATACACCTGTTCTGGAACATGAGGATACTTTTTCCGAGCACGGCCGAATAGTGAAACAAGGACACAATTTGCTGTCCTTGAGTAAAATATAGTGAATTTGAGACAATCCAAGGTCGATTTTGGGTAAGTAGTGCTAACCTTAATTGCAAGAGTCATGCACAGATTTCACATAAGCCATATATAACTGCAACTGTACTGTAAATAATTGTAATATATTTTTAATTGATGGCATCCATAAATTACAGCATTAAAAATCTAGCTTTTTCAACTCTCCTTCCTGCTAAATCACCTACCATTATTTATAGATGTAATCATCCCCCTCACCCCAATATTACGTTTCCAGTTTCCAGTTTGTATTTGAGTGAGCGGAGCCGCTTTTACACACTTGATTCAGTACCCTTTTCGCGTTTTCGTGTATTTAAGACAATAAAATTAAAAAACCTTTGATGAACAAAGTGGAAATATATATTACACATATCTTTGACAACATTTAGGACGCTAGATAGAAATAAAATATGTGTATTGTTGATTTGTAATAAAAATGTTTTTGTTTTATTTGTATAAATTATGTTATGACATTCAATATACCCAAGAGATATACCATATGATTAGATGAATGTAGATTTATTGTTTCTGCATTATTTTATTTTAACAATATATAAATGCATTTGCCACTGTGTGATAATAAATAAAAATACATACTCATAAAATAAAAAGTAAATATATTTTGAAAATTAAATGAAGGTAATATTTTAATAATAAATATTTTACATAAACAATAAAAACATGTATTTTATAAATGGATATGCTACCATAATAAGAAAATATCTATTAAACCAATAAAGATATTTTTAACAATTAATAAATATTATATTAGAGTAAATAATTAGTTTTTAAACAATAAATAAATGTATTTTCATGAGAAATAAATAGTTTACATAAACAATAAATACATCTTATTTATATAATTACTTACTGACATTCAGCTGTTCATGTGCAAATCAAAGCTAAATCCACACTAGTTTCTGTATATTTTATTCCCAACTTATGTCCTAAATGTTCTCAACATATGTATATTTTCATTGTGTTAATCAAACGATTTTTAAATTCATTATTACCTTAAATAAACAAAATCTCAAAAAAGGTACTCTCTTCTAAACTCGGCTTGGCTCACTCCCAATTGCAACCTGCTCACTGTGAGTGGGACGTAGTTAAACACGGCTGGTTGTCTATTAATAAAATTAAAAAACTATAATTTTTAATTTGATACATTATCATTCAAAAATGCCGGTTCTAAATATTTCATTAAATTAGAAATTTTGTTGCACAATATTCACTATGTTCAACAGCAATAACTCCTAATTAAGTTGTTTCTGCACTGCTTCAGATACATCACCTTGGATACATGATACATTTTGTTTTGAAATGTCATTGGAAAATATATCTGAGAATTTATTGCAAATTAGTTGCTTAATTCTGCACAGTTCGGCAGTGTACTCTTGGTGCACGGATTGAATTGAACATCACGTAAGATAAGAAATGTAAGGCATGTCTGGTTTGTAGATCTAAAAAATGCAATCTACACTAATGTGCCGTATTAGGTGAATGACAAATTGTTATGAGAATGTAATATTTCCTGAATCCCACCCCCTCCCTCTTTCCCATGATCACCCATGCATCGACGAAGGTGAACAAAATTGTATAACCTGTTATGTTGGTGGCTTATGTGAATACACTTTGCAACTTCAAACATAACACTGCTATTACGGTAGTCTACATGCTATTGATGTATTCATATTCAATTGCACATTACATAGAAATGGCAACCACACTACAGAAGCCAAGGAAATACGAGAAATATTGCGTCTACGGTAACTGCAAAAACAAATCATCCACATGTGCTGCAGAGGGTATCACATTCATTCCTTTCCCAAAACCAACAACATCACAAGGAACACAGCGTGCTCAGCGATGGATTGCTGCATGCCGAAGAGAATCCATTACGTTGACTACAATTAACAGGAACACATATGTGTGCAGCCAACATTTTGTTGATGCATGTGGACCAACACCCATGAACCCTGATCCTGTTCAAGCTACTTGCGAGCTGGTAAGTTTTCTGAGTATAAATACCTGCTGCAAGTATTGTGTCCTTGAATACTGACAACGCAACTCCATAACATTATCTTGTTCATGTGTTATGCAGGTCCCATGCAGAAGAAATCTTAAACACCCGTATTCAGAGCTTGACGACAACTCCAGTCACCCACAAGTAATACTAAGTTATATTGTAAATTATTGTTGCCATAAATGTTCACATGTATGAACTGTGCTCTTTCTTTCAGATAAAAGTTGTAAAAGTGGGAGTCAATAAAAGTGAATTTCAGCTATCAAAGATGCATTCATTATGTAATGGCTGCGACTGTGAAACACAAACAGAGCATTGCTGCACAGACTCTTATGCACAAACTGAGGACAATATGAATATCACTACGAGCAACTACAAACTGTTTGAAGCGGTCATGAAACAATTCACGAATTGGGTAATGAAATGTGAAATTGGGAATAACTCTTTCACAGCACACATTATCAAACTGGTTCAATCTGACGCTATAATGACAGTTGTTGCAAAATTTTGCAATAACCAATATGACATTTCCATCTACATCGGAGAACGTGAACTAGAACGGGCACATCCATTTTGGGTCCACCACAACATGTCTGCAAACCAACAAGAAGTTCTAAATGTGTTAGATGACCTCACGAATTGGAATATTTGTGTGAAATATACAAGTACCCCACATATTGACAGGAAACCAACAATTTCATGCAACTTGTTGTGTGAAAAACCTCATGCACTTTGCCCTGAGTGCATAAAATCTGCCAGCGTTGTGGTTCCATTTCAGCAAAGTACACATGAAGTTGAAGCAAAGTCGGTAATGACTATGAAGCATATAGATATGAGTAAGCAGATGCTCACAACTAAGTTGAAGATCATGAAAAAATCTGTGAAAAACGTCAAAAGGCAAAATGATCGTTTAAGAGCGAAAATATCAAAATGCATCATGCAAGAAGGCCATATATTAGGTGATTTAGATAATGACGACTTCCTAAAAGTCATTGAACACAATCTCGAAGGAGTGGATGAATCGCAAGCAATATTTTTACAACAGCAAGTCAAAGCCGCAAAAGCAAAAGGGCATGGGCACAGATGGCACCCTAAACTGATAAAATGGTGCATATACATGCAACAGAAATCAAAAAAGGCCTACAAATCGCTGAGAAGCTGTGAATTTATCCATTTACCGTCTGAAAGAACGTTGAGAAGGCACAGTATTGATTTTGGGAAGAAATGTGGATTTACTGATGAAGCAATACAAGAAATTCTTCAAGAAACGATGCATGTTCCTAATAACCTGAAATATGTCAGCATCATATTTGACGAGATGAAGATCAAAGAAGACCTCGTGTATGATAAATTTTCTGGTGAGCTCATTGGATTCGTGGACATAAATACTTTGTCAAACCACAGTGTCAACATATTTGATACAAAAATAGAAGAACAGACCCCTGTGTTAGCAACCCACGTGCTACAATTACTGGTGCAAGGCATCTCATTTCATTTAAGCTGGCCGTTAGCATATTTTGCAACAAGAGATGAGACTGCCAACGACTTGTATAAAATTTTGTGGGGGGCTGTTGCAAGACTGGAAGCTGCAGATCTCAAAGTGTTGTGCCTAATTTGTGATTCGCACAAATTCAACCGTACTGTCTTCAAATTGATGAGCAACGGTACTGCAAGGACCAACAAAACTCGAAATATATTTGCACTTGATGAAGAAAGGATGCTGTATTTCATTTGTGACCCGTGTCACCTGTACAAGACTGCACGTAACAGCGTCTTTAACAGCAACTTCGGACGAAAGAGTCGCTTGCTATGGAACAATGGGCATGAAATTGTTTGGACTCACATCATTGAAATGTATGAAAAAGATTCAACAAGAAGAATGAGACTAGCACCAAAAATAAAATACCACCATGTTTTCCTAACATCTTACGGACTTATGCGTGTTGCATATGCAACACAGGTGTTCAGCAACACAGTTGGACTGGCGATGGAAACGTTAGTTGGACCAAAAGCAACAGGAACTGTGCAACTCATCAAAATAATGAACAAGTCATTTGATCACTTAAATGTGCGTAACTTGTATGAGGGCTATCATCAACGCAACGCCGACAAAGACCCATATGTGTCACCTGATGACAAAAGATTTGAGGCAAGTATGACATTTTGAATGCAATGACATTAATTTACTGACAGAACATTGCTTTTAGTGGCTTGAAAACGTCTTCCTCCCCTACTTTGACGATTGGGAAAAAAGTGTAATGGAGCGTCCAGGAAACTTTTCTGTAAAGGACCGGGAAAAAATGCAGATAGCAAAAGAGACGAGAGAAGGATTTGCCATTACAGGTCTGTATGAATGTTATTAATACTTTTGCAAAAAATGTGAAAAACGTGGTATTTTGTTTTTAGTGCCATCTGTCATTGCTGTTGGGAAATTTATGCTCCAGAAAGGAGCCAAAGTCTTCCTTACTGGAAAGCTCTTGCAAGACCCAATTGAAAATTTGTTTGGACAAGAAAGATCTGCTTGTGGAGACAATGATGCGCCATCACTACATGAATATGCCACAAACTTATCTAATATAAAATCCAGGAGATGTCGTGCGTTTGAAGAAATTAAAGGGAATATAAGTCAAACAAGGTACTTTTATTTTGGCATATATATCTGAACATAGGTTGCCATCAATATGAGAACCTATCATTTTGCAAAATGACTAAACTCATCATTATGAGAAATTAAAGTTAAAATATTGAATTGTGTAAATACCGCTTTTCTCCCACCACCAAAGCTATTTTTCCTTGTGTGCAGGACTATGTTAATTTAGTTACTGACTTAAGTTTAGGTTTGGTTTTTTAACGTGCCAGAGGCTAGCATCGTAAAATAGGTCTATCGCAAATTTACTAGTCATTTTGCCAAATGATGGGTTTTTCAAATTGACGGTAACGTATATATCACAAAACATTTATTTACGGAACATTTGTGTTAATGGTACATAATGGACTTCTATTTGCGGGTGCCTTATTCATTGATTTTGTTTTTCGTCTTGTATTTGTGCTATTATCTTCTTTCCTGCAATTTTCTGCTTGTGCTTTTAAGGACTTTCTCAATCCTTTTTTGCCTCTAATCACCGATCCGTTGCATCGCTGGATTTTTTCCTTTAGCAGATTTACTTCGCCATTCACAAGCACAAGTCGTAGCTTGGCTACAAACTTTTCTAATAATAACACCTGCAATTTTTCTTCTGATTCTGTGCTGCCCCACAATTTCTTCCACTTGCTCAAAATGTCTTCATACTGTGATGGTTCTGCGTTCTGTTTGGTAATGAAGTCCCGCACTTGTTTCACAAAATCGTATGCATGGTCTGAAATTCTTGTCAGTCCTCCTCTGCTTTTCATCACTATAAACTGTTCTCCTTCACTAACTTCACCGAGCGATTCCTCGGTAAATTTTATTACATGTGTGAACAGCTGATGAGTAGCTTTGTTTTTGTTATGCAGATCCCACAATGATCTAAAGATGAACCCGGCAACGTATCTCAAATTGTCATCTTTGGCACCGTCTTCTGCCTTGTGAAAACACGGGTCCTTTGGGTAATATTTCACTTTTGTTGGTTGAGATTCGATGAGGATTTCCGTGAATAAATTAATAACAAACTTTTTCTCCAACTCATTTGCTTCCTGAAAACTCTATCGAATTATGAACTGTCATTAGTTGTTGTACTTAATTTATTTTTATAGTAACATGTCAATTCTTACTTTTAGCTGTGCGAACCATTGGTATAAGCAGCACATGAATCCTTCGTTATGTCTTTCAGTATGCATCTTCGAAAGGGGCATCTGTAGGAATGCTGCGACTGCTCCTTTGACATGTGTACTTATGTGCATTGTATTCGTCTCATTAAAGATATCTTGTATATGTGGATGCGTTGTCATTATTTTCATTTTTAGCAATGCATTTTTGATGCTGGTGTTTAGGTCGCCATCACATACATCAAAGGTATTCATTGGCGGCTAAAATATTTGCTGTAAACAAGGACACGTGTAATGTAATTTTTAATAATGCATTAAATGACTTCATTGCAATGTACAATGCATAATACTTTTTCAATTGTGTTATAAATGTGTCATCAACTGCAGCCGGGTCTTCACTTTGCTGAAATGTAAAACATGAAAATGAGTTAACGTTTTGCACAATTAGATTTGTAATTTACGAACAACACTACATGAAATGTATAAATTCAACGGATATCCAATTTTTGCAGATGTACAAATGTAAAAGTGAATTGAATGGACATATTTTCATATTATATACTATACCATTATCAACAAGAAATATGAAAATGCAATTCAAACTGAATGTTTTGTACAAATGTCAAGTACTAGCTATTAAATTATTTGTAGGGATATAAATCAGAACAAAAATAAAACTAATAGCAGATGTTGTATGAATTTAAGGAAGAAAATTATGCAATTAAAATAGCAGAATTGTTAACATGAACATGCTAGCTCACAATTACTAGTATATTCTACAACTTTCTCAAACATAATGGAAATTTAAGAAACGGATTAGGAAATTGCATTAGAAAATCAACAACAGTAAATTTACAAATGGAAAATTTGCCAATGACGCAATCTATTTCATAGCTGAAATTCGTGTTTATCTTTTATTGCCATTGACATATTAACTATATTATCATATCGAAATCTTACCGAATCATTAAAAATATATTTGTAAATATATCATAATAACATCATATAACATCATAATGCTATCATATCGTAAACATATAATATATTAGCAATTTTAACATTGAAAATTTTTAATATTTCTCATCATATTTTATTAGGTTTTAATCCTTCAATTTAGCTAACTTAGACATGTAATTTCCTATGATTGCCTAGTTTGGTAACATTGTTGTCTATGACACGCAATGGATGCGTTTTAATTGTGCTGGTATCGAATTGGTTAATGCAATATTGCAATTTTATGCTAATTTTGATAAATCTGCAATATTGCAATAACACATGTAATAATTCAATATTAATTTTCAAAACATAATTACCTGCTACGAAGCGATGATCTTACAGTGAGCTTCAATGTCCTTGGGAATTGCAACAATTTTGGAACGATATATACCGTGCCGGAAGCGAATTTATTTTATAACGAACGCCGAGCAGATCCTCCGTACATCACTGGGGCGGATCTCAACCGGTACGATACAGTACCGATACGCTACTTTTTACGTCACCGTGACGCCGTCGCCGTCGTTTTGCCGATATCGCCAAAATAAACGTTTGCGGTCGCGCAAAATGTCTCGGGTGCACAAATCAATCATTATTAACCATCCACAAATCCCGATAACAATTTCAGGTAGT
>JAQIWR010001147.1:0-14924 GCA_034695945.1 Glomeris hexasticha
GCGCTCCTACCAACACAGTTCGCCTACTTGAGCCATATGGCATATGCGCATGATATTTCCATACAACTACATTTATGCAGTGACGTCGTGGTACTCATAAACTTAGTACCCAAAAAACTTAGTTTTTTCCACGGCTTGTTTGTTAGTTGAAAATCAAATGAGGTCTTGCATGTACAAAATTCATTTTTTTTCACCTGTCCATATTATGTTGTATCTCCCAGTAAATGGGCGTAACTCGGGGCGTGGCTCGAGCTAAGTAGCTTGGTGTAAACGTCCTTGAATCGCATGAAATCACTTCCAAATAGCCGTGAAATATCCAAGGAGGTTGGACAACCCGGATGACTACATTTTAGATTGCAACACTGAACGAAATCATGATTGTGATGTCATATACCTAGACAGGATTTAAAGAGAACATCTCACCAAAAGTGGGCGGTGTTCAAGCCTAAATGATCAGTTTCAAAGAGCACCATGTATCAACCGGCAGATAATGAAGACAAGGATGAAAATGATCCTTTGTTACCTTCACATGTCAAGAGTAATGAAAGAGGAGATGAAAGTAACAGGACTCGAATATTACTATTTATATTAATGTTTTCTGTTATTTTAATGTCCCATTTGGGATTCTCACTATTGGGTCCATTCTTTACAATGGAGGTAAAATAATTTTTGTATAATAATAAAAATGTGATTATATAGTTTAATTTAAATTGTATTTTAAATTATAGGCACTGAACAAAGGCATAAATGAATGGGAAACTGGTCTCATCTTTTCAGTGTATGAAATATCATCATTTGGATGCAGTTTATTATTTGGCAAGTTTGTAAGCATGAGTTTTATCATTTCTGTAAGAGGTGTGTCTGCAAAGTAATGTGAGAATACAAATTCTTAAAACTCTTGACAAAATACTATTATATACCTATATTTTCATTCAAAATAGCGCCTATAACTGTATTCTGCATAGACAGAATTGTTTCCATAACTCGGTTGAATTTTCAGAATCATAAAAATAATTATATTACATTAATTTGCAGAAAAACCAGGCAAATCAGGGTTAATCAAAACCACTTGTAATATTACATTATTTTATAAAAGGAAAAATGTATAGTTGTATATTGAATACATAGAAAAGTCTAATTTGTAATGTGTTGCGTTTTACTTCATTTTCCAGCTCACAAAAATAGGAGTAAAATTTATGATTATAGCTGGTGTCTTCACACTTGCTGTCACCCTTTCTCTATTTGGGTTTGTAAACATATTCATATCACTTAATAATACTAGTCAACAGCCATTTTGCTGGACACAAATTTACACAGACTCAAAATCTGAACTGAATTTGCCACACCAAATTTGAAATTTGTGTACTGTTCATTCAAATAGATTATGATACAACTTCTAACAATCAATTATTTAAACTCTGTAGCATGAAAAGCACAATTTGTTGGCTAGTCACTAGTGTAGTTTTGACAAAATGCAGGGATGCAACTGACTAGACGGCATCAAAAAAGTTAGAAAAGTGACTAAAACGCACGAAAAAGTGACTGAAAAGCGACATAAAGGTGACTTAAGTGACTGCACCGTTAACAGTTCTTAAACAAAAATTCAACACGTGGAATATATTTTCAGCATATTATATTTATTATATTTAGAATTGACATAACAAATCTTCAAAATCATTATCAATGCGATAAAATTAGTTACATAACTGCTGAATATATTTTCAGTGTATATGTGGAAAGCAATAACACCATGTCCACTTACATACTAAAAATACAAATTAAGTGGGACATCCAGAAAGTATTAGCTTTTTTCTATTTAAAAAACCAAAGCTGCTGTAAAGTCAAATAATAATAACCAAAATGTTTAATATGCATCTTAAACTATTTGCTAAATGATTGCCTTACTTTTGAAAGTGTTTTTGGCCCTAGGAAAAATTTCTTCAGTGCTAGCTCAGGTCCTTTCATGTTGCCACCACCATATTAGGCAAATATGACTTCGTTTAAACTGTAAAACGGCATGTCAGTCACTCACAAAATGTGACGAGCAAAACGCAGTAAAGGGAACATATTTTTACAGTCGATCGTCAAGAATGATTTGATGGACCACAATTCAAACAATTCTGTCCAAAATAAAGGAGTCACCATCCATTACTGACAATGGTAATACTACGTACTGTACACCAATACACTGGCTGCCCTGCAGCACGATCTTTTATGGGCATTATATTTCCTAGGGCCAAGAAACAATTTTCAAATTTAAGGTAATCATTTTAACAATTATTAGTGTATGCTGCATGTATTTTGTTAAGCTTCTCCAAAAAATTAAAACCTTGCCCCTGAACTCCAAAAAAGAGACCAAGGGACATGGGGCTATGTACTCTAGGCAAAGATGGTAATTCTGGTTTTGAAGTCACCTTTGTCACTTCAATTTTGTCACTTTATTGGGGTAAAACTGTAATTGTATCCATGTGTGAAATAGGAGGTGATGTTGCAGTGAAAAACTCATTCTTGTTGACAACGATTTATAACATAGATTATCAACAAAATACCTATTCCTGGCAGAAAAAGTGACCAAAAGTGACTTTTTCCCAAAATAGTGACAAAAAAGTGACTTTTTCCCAAAATAGTGACAAAAAAGTGACTTTTTCCCAAAATAGTGACTTTTTCCCAAAATAGTGACAAAAAAGTGACTTTTTCCCAAAATAGTGACCAAAAAGTGACTTTTGTTCAATAAAGTGAGTCACTTGCATCCCTGCGAAATGTAGTTGAGCTGCAAGTGGGCCACAACAATGTAAATAAAATACATTACCACTTAAAAACTGAGTGGAGAAATGTTAGTTCAAAAATTGATTAAAAGAATCTACAAGCTAAACAGACAAACTGCATTATTCTGAAAGATAAGATTCCACATGCAGTAGTATCTTTTGAATTAATTTGTAAAGAACATATCATAGCATCACTTTCATATTACACATGATACTGCATAACATGAATTTATCAATGTTTTGAATTATTGGCCTATTTACCACTCATTTGTTTGGTAAAACTTTCTTATTAATTCGTCCCATGCATTTTAAAATAAAATGTTATTTTTCAGAACTTTGATGCTATGCAGCGGAATGACATTTTTAACTTTGTCAATAATGTTACGGGTATTTCAAGGAATTGCTTCGGCTGCTGTAGACACTGGTGTTTACACTATTGTTGTAAACAGATATGAAGCAAATCTGTCAACCATGATGGTATGTGTCTTTTACATTTTAGGCATATGTACATTATTTTACATGGGTTATCGAGAAAGTAATGACCGTACGTCTTTTATTTAAAAATACAAATCAGTGGTAATGTCACATAACAGAATGTTAAACACACCTATTAAAGATAAACTTACTTATAATTAAGGTAATAATTCCAACACTATGCCTACAAAATATTATGGAATATTTGACATGACAACAGTAATGCATTTTTAAATTTAAAGAAGACAAAAACGGTCATTACTTTTCGGACAACCCTTATACATTTCGATTTTCCTGCAGGGTTTCATGGAAATAAGCTATGGGGTAGCTGATATGGTTGGCCCAGTTATAGGAGGCATTTTATACGAGGTTAGTAATACAGTTTTCAATCATACCAATCTGTGATCGCCATTTTCTCTGAGTTTTCCAGGAACTACTTATGAACCCCGTTATGTAATTTCATGAACAATTGTCCATTTCAGGCTGGAGGCTTTTTCATGCCTTTTGTAGTTGTTGGTGGATGTACATGCCTCGTGGGCATCTTACTTTGGGCTGTACTGCCAACACAATCTGGTGAATCCCACTATAAATTAGAATCATATACCACACCCATAGAAATTATAACAATATTTACAATTTCATGTTAAATGCAGCTGAAGATGACGATGGTGAAAGTGGACTTTTTGCTCTACTTGTAATTCCGTCCATTTGGTTTGGCATTCTGACAATTGTGTTCAACACGATTTGTATAACCTTCTTGGATCTCACTCTAGCACAACATTTAGATCAGGTACATTTAGATATATTATTTATTGGTAGAATAAAACTCCACATTCCCTTCTAATATTTGTAAAAAACAGTTTAGTTTGTCACCATCACAGAAAGGTTGGATTTTTGCTGTTGCATCAGTAACAGAAATCACTTTTGCTCCAATAATAGGAAGACTTGTAGACCGTAAGGTAATAAATAGATTACAGTTATTTTTTTAACAAATAATTCACAATCATTGTATTTCCCAGGCCTTCAAATTATTGTACTGGTTTTACAGGGTTATCATGCATCAATTATGATGACAGGAGCATTGATTAGTGGTACTGCTATGATAACAATTGGCCCACCCCCTGAAATACTGACCAGGCATGTGAATTTATGTTACTATGTATGTATTACAAAACACTACAATTTTGTATCATGGGATAATTGTTGAATTTGCTGAAAATTCTGCACATTATCTCTATAAAATTAGCAAAATTTTACCATTATATATTAGTACATTGAAACAATTCCTTTGTAGTGATAATAAATTATAATGTACGTTTGTAAATTTCAGCTATCTATGGATGACCATTTTTGCCTTGTCGTTTTTCGGTATTGGAATTGCCGCACAACTGGTTGTTCCATTCCCATTTATGCTGAGAATTGCAAAGTAAGTTTCAAACTGTATGAAGGGCATCAGTATAATTGTATCTGTATTGTTAATTATTATTACTCAACATTAACACTATTTTTAAAGGAAAAATGGGTACCCGAAAGTAATGCAAACTCAGGCATTAGTTTCGGGACTTGCCGCAGCTTGCTTCCCTTTAGGGTGAGCTACCTTAATGTGTTGATATATTCACTGACTTGTAGCTTATTTACAAACTGGTTCATTATTATATACAGATCATTCATAGGACCTCTTGCTGGTGGTTTCATTGTTGAAACTATTGGTTTCTACTGGTCATTCTCACTGCTAAGCGCAATGCAATTCACACTGGTTTGTTTTCATACTTGTACTATGTTCTATGACACAAATGAACTCATTTATTTCCCACACATTATAATCTACACACACACATTTCCAATGCCAACTTCAGTCATTCTAATTTATTTTTTGTTTTTTGCATTTTTCCACCACCTGAAATTCAGGGGGCAGCATTTATATTGTACTTTGCAAGAAAGGGCATGATATCCTGCATTAAGACACTGAGGCACCCAAGAAACACACAAGAAAATCTGTTGAATGCCTCCGAAACTGAGCCCCAACATGTACTATGCACTTCGAGTGACAACCTTCATGCTGGCTTTGAAGGTCAGCAATAGTGCTCAAATGAATACACACCGAGTGAATGAGATTAAAAAGTCCATTGTACTTATATAAGATACGATTGACACCGAAATTGGGAGGTTAACAACTTCTGCACAATACGATTAGAGTTTCGTAATGAAACCTGCCATCACGTACGTTAAGCGAGGAAGATTTTGGTAGTCAAAGAACTTTTTTCACCAGTGTCTGTGTAGCCACATTAAAGTTTTCAAAACAAAATAAGCTATGCCAAGTGTATAGAGCATCATTTCTCTCTGTTGTCGTTGTTGAGACTCGTTCTCGAGAATGGCAACGCGCCGGTTTAATTTCACCAAATGACGCCTCAGGTTAATTGCATCATCGGATGGATTGGACAAAACACCCTTTGAATTAAGTTCGGGGGTTTGTGGCACTCTGAAAAAAAAATCAAGAGTTTAAAAAAGTTTGAAGTTCAACCTGTTTACAAAAAGTAAGTATATAGTAATTCAATGCCAGAATGCCATCTTCAGGGTCAACTACTTTGTATCTGGCTTCAACAAGCCAGTTCTTGAATCCAATACAATTGTAATTAATCGTTCAAACATTGATCTGTCCATATATCTTTGGAAATTTCAAGGCAATTTTGTACAATTAAATATAGTTTTACAATACGAAAAACCTTGAAGAAAGCAACTTGTGCAACAAAATGTGGAAATTAGTATTAAAAAAGTTATTAGCACTTAAACAGGGTGTCTACTGAAAAAGTCTGACACATTTTCATGACCATTTACACTCAAAATCATGACCTTATTATATAACTGACCGATTCGTATTAAAAAGGTACAAAAATTCACCCAACAAATTTCAACATCATTTTAAAAACTGTAGTTAATATTTATTAACTAAAACATTGTGTATTTTACATAAAATTAGTATTAAAATCACAATTTTTGCCATCTTGTCAACATGAATTTGTAAATTTTTGTAACTGCCCAAGATTTTCAGCAATATTCCTGTCATCAACAGCTTTATGCAACACAATAAATACATTTTCACTGTTCTAAAACATGTAAATTTAACTAAAATTGCATGACTTTTCAGGATATTCAGGAGGGTTTTTGAAAAAAACATGACTTTTTTAGGATTTTCATGACAGTAGACACCCTGTTAAAGTTCGATGGGGTAATTATTTTAGGTTTGCTTATAAATGCTAGTCTGGAAAACTTTAAAACTAACTAAGCACTAATAATCACTTATTTTACTATATTTTTACTAATTTCCACACAGTTTTGGGCAACATTATAACTGAGTAATTTTAATTACAGTGCTTGGTTGTCTCCTTCAATGTGATTAACCTCACCATTGTGGTTATCATGGTCATATCCTTCTCCAACTGTTCAGAAATGTATCATATAAATATCCCAATTCAAATTCTCCAGTAGATAATGAGCAATCAGAAAATTTCCAGGACTGAATTTTTTACGGCAAAAGTCAAAACTAATTTTGAAGATAAAATTCGTTTGTAAAACTGAAACTTCAAAGGATAGTTTTGGGAAAAACTTTATTGAAACCCACAACATGCATGCGCATTTCTGTAAGCATTCAATGCGTACGAGGAAAGAAGTAAATTTCCTCAAAGTAACTTCCTAAAAATTGAGACCCACAATTTCCTGATTGACACTCATTATAAATCAAACATCTTGCCTAAAGGAAAATGTCTGTCTTCAAGTGTAAGTGTCCTTGGAGGAGTTTCTACCCGAATTCTATCTTTCTTCAATGGCATAATTGTTTCTTCCAATCGCAACTCTCGCGGTGGAGCTTTTACTCCAACATAATTCTGTTCTTGCCCTACACAGGAAACAAATAACTGAATAACTATGGCAATACATAATACAGGAGCTTAATGGCAAATTGCATTAAGTCATGCATTGTTCAAAACTTAAAATATATTGGATTTCCAATGTGTGTAAGGAACAAATTAAAATATCAATTTTATAAATTTATCTCAATTAAATGCAGCATTTGGCTGTAAAAAATACTGTCAAATTATACTTAAAAATACATATATGTACACATAATTAAATGTTAATTCAAGCATGACTTCATGCCCTTTATGACCAAATGAGCTCTCATACATTCAGCAATATGATGCAAACCTGTTACAACAATACGGTCAGGAACTTGCATGATACTTGCTTTATTAAGGTGTTTCAAAACTTCGTTATATGCTCCATCCATCGAGTTATTTGGCTTGTCTCCATGTCCATCCAAACCTACCATCAGTTTATGAGGAACTCTCATTCGGTTGCTCACATCCACAGTGAAATTTGGGTCAAAGAAATTATCGTAATCTCCGGCAAAACGGTGCGCTGGACTCGAATCCGTAGACATCTACAGAGGAAAAATAACGGTTAAGCTCGAATTAACAGACAACTTCGAAAACCGAATAAATTATGAAGTGCTGAATTGGCGAATTTTTCGATTGCCTCGTGTCTTAACGGCATGTCATAATAAAGGCCGGTTTAAATGGATATAAAATTGCAAGGAGTACATAATTTGCTAATAAATTAACAGGAATTGGTCCCCATACCGTGGTGTTGGCGTCAAAAATGTCGCTTATTTCTCGAGAATCGATCGAGGACGGTACGAAACCAGCAGTCGCAAATTCCAGCGTCGAAAAACAACGCTGAGTACGTCACAGCACGTGATTCGTGACGTCACGCGCAGACGACCCCTGCAACGAGCGCTACCTGACGGATGCCGCCGAAACAAAATAGGCACTGGTTTTGGTAACGACTGTATACATTTTGCATTTTTAATTGCAAAATGTTACGCAGTTTGTTACGAGCAATAAACAAATCCAGTAACTTGCCATTATGCATTCAGTTTTTAATTTTTTTGCATTATTAATTTTGCGCCTAAATTTCCGGCGTTCATTCGGCGGCGTCCAAATGGCTGCACCCAATCGGCACACCCAACCGCCATTTCAAATTTCAAATGAACATTCCATTCCATTCTAGTTAACGGTCACCTTATCTTAGAAAAAACAGTTTGCAACTACGGGAGACAGAAATAACGTTACCGATAATACTTACTTGCTTGTTTAATATGAAACAATGTTTGCTTCAAGTTTAGGGAACAATGGCGATTGGATGTTGTGCAAATATGCAAGATTGCATCACTCGTTTGAAAATGGCGACACATGGATAGTATGTCAACCTTTTCTACGCTACACAAAAAAATAATTGCTGCTGGCAGAATACCAGAGGTCGTGCCAATAATATTTGTTTCTGGATGCAGCAAAAGTTTAATAATATATACAGGGTTGCATCATAGTAATTATATAGGCCTTGTTTAGGCACCTAAATTATATTAAAAACAGGAAATAAATTGAGAAATTATATTGTAGGAGACCCACAATTGATTTAAAATTACCTATTACTGTTTATAGCTCCTTTACATTTCCACATATTTTAATAAAATACTTCAATTTTAGCATCACGAAGCGAAAGACCTTCAAATGAATATTTCCTCAACATACCATCTTGTAATAAAAACAAACAGCGTAATATTGGTAAATTCGATGTTATAAAGTGTATTTTCCTTAATTGCTCAATACATTTTCATCATTTATGTATACATGTTTGTTCAGGAAAGCATCCCATTATTATTCTCCAAGTTTGCACTGAGTGGTTTCTGCAGAGGAGATAGCATGCTGTTCATTCACAAAATAAATGTAAAATAATGGTTTCATTATTTAAAATATATAGAAATTCACTCTCAAATACTATTGATTAATAATACTATTAAAATTACAGCCAAACAGTAGGAGATTTCGGGTTCAATTCAACAGTGTCAGAAACAGATCGGCCATCTTGCAATGTCAGAATTGTTTCTCGGTTCTCTCGCAATACGTAACGATGAAATGCACTGACACAGAGTCTGCAGATGATTCAATAGTAAATTCACAGGTATTGCAGACAGCTGTACTCTCACATGTAGCTGTCAATTATTTATTAAGAAGCAGTTTAAACTTGCCTCCATGCAATTTGAGTTCCTTCTTACATCATGATATATAAAAAAAACAAATGACATGTGAAAAACTGTCAGAATAACAAGTTAATTTTTAGTACAGAAGCATAAAATTTATCAAGTTTCACTGGTTACCTGCACACCCATTGTGAAAAATATCCCAAATAAAATAACTTTCATACAAATTTTAATAAAGAAAAGTCTGAGCAAACTTTGAAATGGGAGTTTAAATACAGTGATCAAAAAAGTATTTGAACACCCATAATTCTGTTAATATTTCCAGAAATACATTCATTATAAACATGAAATTTATTACAAAGCTTTTGTAATAGTGAACAAAACATTTGATGGTAACAAACTTTCATAAATGTACATGTAAATTAATTTATAATTGAAAACATGAAATTTGTAAGGCAAACAAATATTTGAACGCTTGGTCTTTGTGCAATAATGGAAAAGTACAAAAATTGCATAACAATTCAAATTGATGTATAACTAAAAATCAGAATCACTTAGCTTTTACATTGTTCATGCCAAATTAACATTATCATTTTACCAGTTTTCCATATTTTACAGATTTCTCCGAGTGTCGTTTGTATAAATTAAAGGAACCAACTGTTATTGATAATAGAAACTAACACAGCCAAACTTTCTACTTCAGCAAACCATAACACGAAGACTGACTGGAGAAGTGAGCGCGGGAGATGTCATTGCGGTGCGCATTTCTAATGAATATAGTGTAATGATTTTTTATAATCCATGTTATAGATGCATGATAATTTGTGTCATTTCAGGCATTAACAACCAACACTTCCAACACTCTACTGCCAGAAGCATACCAGCAAGAGCATGAAGATATAGATGGTTTGCGAGAACTCGTCACATTGTGTCTGTCGGATGTAACGTTTCCCTCATTTGTCGGATTGGTTGAAAAACACATCCAAGAAATTTGTAAAGAAAGTGAGAGTGATAAATAAGTGTTTGTTTGATGCACAGTTTTGTCATTGGCTTTATTATATCTAGCTACATGTTATTTAGCAATGTACGCATTTCGTTTACCATCCAATACTTGCAGAAAAAGCAAATTTGAATTGTAATGCGCACACATAATCCATCATCTGATCTACATTCAGCAACCTATTTTAGTGTATATCACTTGGGAGTTTTTTCTGATTCGGCTTTGCCGATTTCAGCCACCCTTTTCTTATGACGTTCAACAGCTTCAATGTGGTGCTTCATCTGCTCTTCGTGATACTTGATTTCAGTATCAATGTCAGCTTTCAATTTGGCCAATTGTTCACTTTGCTGTGAAAATATTAGTAATTAATTACTCAACAAACACGTTAAATTATATCATTGTTTCTTATTATTACAATTCGTCTGAAATATTGATCTTCATGGGCCGATTCCATTTTGCCGAATGAACCACCAGCATCTCTAAAACCAACAAGGATGGCATTATTGAAATTTGTAGTTTTATTTATATGGACACATTTATTATTTAATTACCTGATGCTTCCTCCAGATCCACCACCCTTTAAAATTCATAAATGCATACTTATCAAAATATGTCAAAAGCGATGCAGAAAGAGAATATGATACGTAACAATTCAAATGGTACTGTAGGCATACAACTTGTAAAAATTTCTAACCTACAGAGTGTAAATTTAAAGGTGAACAGAACAAGTTTTGTAAGGTACCCTGAAACTTAAACTACCTGAAGAAAGCAAGTGGTGCAACAAAATCTCTGTGAAAATTAGTAAAAAAAAGTTATTAGACGTCTTATAATTGATGCTCCCCTGGCTTTCTGGATAGGGGCCATCGAGTAAGGACGTCTAAACGCTCTTACGGACAAACTTTGAAGGCTAATAACTTTTTTTGACTAATTTTCACAGAGATTTTGTTGCACCACTTGCTTTCTTCGTGGCTTTTCTTCAGGTAGTTTCAGTTTCGGGTACCTTACAAAACTTGTTCTGTTCACCTTTAATGTATGATCACATGTACTGATTGTACCAAAAGTTAACTTTTGGTGACAAAAAAATAAGACTAATTAGTCTTATTTTTTTGTCATTCAACTATATTTAATAATTTTGCGCAGATGCATCAACCAATGCATCAACTCACACATGTTTTACTACACTACAGAATGTAGAAATGATAAAGAAATTTGACAAATGTACCAATACAAACGAAAATAACTCGCAAAATATACCTTTCCAGAGCCACTGCCCCATTCCCCACCATTGCCCATCTTGCAAACTTGACTAAAAAAAGTGAAATACTTTGCATGATTTTACCTAATCAAACATGGAATAACTTAACTAATGCCCAAATATTACACGGGTATAACTAGATTACCTCGATATTGCAGGAATAAATGTTTTAAATTGCAATCGCGAAGCAGATAAAATACGCAACGCCATTTTTGCGGGGTGGTACGAGCTGATTTCGATGGCCACCAGAGGGCGCCAAATTTCAATCTCGTTTTTCCAAAGATAAAATAATTGTAAAATTATTGCATTTGAAAAGTGGAAAGCAATTTTTACATGGAGTTTATCTCCAGTTTATTTCATTTTCAATACAAAATAAATACGCGAAACAAGTGTTATCGCGATATATCGATATGTTTGCCTTGGACCACGCCTACTTGGCCTACTGAGCTGCCAGTGTTGCCAGCACCGGTAAAACGGTAAAATATCCCATTCATCACGCAAGTTCAACCAGAACTACTCGCCTTTGACAATCTAATAAACAGGGTTGACAATTATTGGAAATATACAGACTTTGTATGATTATGCCAATAAACTAACTGAAGCGATGGGAAGTAATGCAAACACAGGAACAGAGAAAAGAAGCGTTTTGAAGGAAGGTTTTTCAGGAGGACCACATGGAATAGGTGATGAAATAAAACTATCTGGTTAAATACCATGCACCCAAGGTGACAATTAAATTACTAATATAAGTTTGAAAAATTAGGAGATCCCAACGATTTGAAGCTGAGAAAAGTTGAAACGGAAATAAAAATTCCTCAAAAGATGCGCGAAAAAGCAAAAACGGAAAAATGCGTCACTGAAGTTCAATGTGCACATATATTTAATTTCATTTAATTTTTGCATCTCGTTTTGTTATAAAAATTTAAAATTAACAAAATACATTATTTTATTATAGCATTTGAAAAATGCTGTAAAGCAAGTGGATTTTTGATGGTTGTCAAATGTAGGACAGAAAATACTGCATTAAGGAATTGTATGGCAAAATGGTCAGTTTAATATTTATAAATATAATTATTTTTTTTCATATAATTGTCATGATTATATCTTGAATAACTGATGGAAAAATAATATTCCAGGTTCCAAGATGACGATTTCAGACACTTGTGTACCCAGGAATATTTGAAGGAAAGGTCAGAGTATAGAACAACGGGAATAAAGAAACCACCAAAAAGATATATGTAGTTAGTTATATGATAATATAATTTTATAATCACATGGTTAATACATAATTTGTAATATGCAATAAACATTATTATAAATATTGTAGAATAAAATATCATTGTTTGATAATTCGGCTATTTACTCACTGTGAAAATACAAATGAAACATTTTTATGAGTATTCAGAAATTCTTATATAAATTATGCATAGACATTTATCGCAAATTACATATATGTTAATTGAGATTATCATAATTATAAAGTATCCCAGATACAAGATTGATTAAATACCTAAAACTGTATTTGCAAAAATTTCCCAAAATGAAACCAAATTGGACAAACAAAAAATGTAATTTTGACTATGTAAATTTAAGCTAATAACTTATGATTCCCCAGTAATATATCACTTCTGTTGTTGCATGACCCCCTTGACCTCGCAAGACTGAAGAGAAATGAGTTCAAAACCGGTTTTGTCAGACTATAATCAATAAGATAAGAGCCAAAGGTGACCTGGTACAAACAAAAGACAGTTCCAGTCGTTCACAAAAGTTCCCAAAATGTGGATGATCGTCATACTTATCCTGACTTTAATTTTTGTTGCAAATAATTTATTATACAGCAAACTTAAAAAACGCTTACCGGTTGATGGAAAATCCATTTTCATAACTGGATGTGATTCTGGAATTGGGTACGAGTTGGCCAAACATCTTGACCAACTAGGATTTGTTGTATTTGCTGGCTGCTTGTGTCCTAATCAACAAGGTGCCAAACAGCTGCGAGAAGAATCTTCAGACAGGCTGAAGATCATTGATATTGATGTCACTGATGATGCTAGAGTTTGCCATGCTGTTTCTCTTGTAGAAAGTTCTCTGCCAGATAAAGAAAAAGGTATATAATATTGACAATATTTTTTATATACTTAAATAATGACAATGATCTTAATATATGTATAGGACTTTGGGCCGTAATTAACAATGCTGGGGTTTTAGTTTACGGTGAATTTGATTGGTTGACGTGGAATCAAATTCAGAAGCAAGTTTATGTGAATATCATGGGAACAATGAGAGTGACCAAGAATTTCTTACCAATGATTAAGAAATCAAAAGGTGACTTTTAATATGGTAACTTCAATGTGTTGAGCTTCATGTTTTTTTTTTAAAAACTTAAATAGGACGAATAATTACTGTAACAAGTGTGAATGGAAGAGTAAGCTACCCAGGAACAAGTGTATATTCAGCAACAAAATTTGCACTGGAAGGCTTCTGCGATGCACTCCGGTTAGAATTATCAAAGTTTGGCGTGAAAGTGGTTGTTGTGGCACCCGGTGACCACGCCAATTTAACGAACATCATGCAAGGGCATCGTCAAAATATGGCCGAAATGTGGAATTCTATGAGTGCCGAGCAGAAAGAATACAACGGCAGCTATTTTCAGAGATGCAATGACCGTGTTATGTCCAGCAAAGGTATCAATAGACCACCCACTATGGCAATTCTCATGGAAGATCTTGTGGATGCCGTCATAGCAGCTGAACCAAAACTACGCTATTTGAGTACACCGTTAGGTTTTAAAATAATGTACACCATATTGACCAGTCTGCCAGGCACATTGTCCAATCGTTTGGTGGGTTTTGTTTTTAAAAAAGCTTTTAAATTTAATAAATAACACCATAATAAATTTATCATATTTCTAACAAGTGGCCATTTCTGGGTAAAAACATTGTGTATGTTAATTTTGTTATAATAAATTAACAGGAAATAACTGTTGCACTGCATGGTGATGCAATTCATCATGTAATTTACATCACATATGTGGAAATTAATGTGTTGCTCCACTTTGCTGATATACAATGCTTAAAATGCAATGTAATAAATGTGTATTTGCATCCCAATACTGAAAATTTAGTTTTTGACATTAATTTACGTGCTACAAATACAAATGCTGCAGTCTGCATAATTTTTAACTATATATTTTTCACAAATAGGCCTATATTTGTTAACACAAAATGCAGTGGAAACTGCAAAGCACATTTATAATAATAAGTGCTTTACTTCAGGACATTGGGGATTTGATTTATGCATGCCACAAGTACCATATAATCAATGAGCTATATATAACCTACGGTTAGAGGAGGTGCAAGCGCTGTAGTTGGCCGCAAATTGATGCGCTTGCTTCCC
>JAQIWR010001148.1:0-14916 GCA_034695945.1 Glomeris hexasticha
TCATCAACTACGCCTATTGTCTTCTGTAATCCAATGTCATTGCTCTGAAATGGGCTAATTCACTTGGAACAGTTAGTTACTTTAATATACTTCGACATTTAGCTAACAGGGCATGAAGTGTGTGAAGTGCAATTCTCATATTTCAACGAAACTGCAGAGTGTTGTTTGTTTTTAAATCTGTGTAGGATGGCAAACATCGATAGACAACATTATTGTCCCTGGATTCTGTGTGGATTGCAAATGTTCTGTTTCAGCATTTTTCATAAAACGACCAAAACGTGCAATGTGTAACGCTTTTCTAGGCTGCTGTTTAATTAAAGAATCATTGACGTATATATAATCATTCATACGTGCAAATAAGGCAAGAACTGCTATCACAATACTGTATGTTTTACGCTATAAGCTGGCTTCCCTTATGGATTTTTTTATCAAAAGTGATCACAAATATTGGTGATCACTTTTGGAAATGATTTGGAGTGATCATCTTGATACATTGTGATCAACTCTGATTGTCATAATATTTATTGATCACTGCTGATCACCATAACACAGTAATATTGAAAATAATATGTTTAAAATTCAAAGACATTTTGTCTTAATTTATGCAAATGATGGGAAATGGCAGTTATTAGACCTCTCAACCATCATGCATACATAAATAGTTTGTGGTGCACCTTACTATAAAGTGCATTTATTTCCTGACTGATAGCAAGAGTGGATGAAGGTAGAGAGTACGCCACAGCCATATAGGCGCCCATAGACGCCATGTATTGAACCTTCTATCGTTTGAGGTGCGCTCGAGAATGGGCGTGGTCGCGTTTCACCCACTCGAACGAGTTCCCCCTCCCCGGAAAATAGCGTTCTTGAACTTGTCCAATACAAATTATTGAGAAAAAATTCATTTAAAATATGAAAACGTGTGGAATGGAGAATGTTGTCGTGGTTTATCGGAACATAGTCCTACTCACAATATTTTTTAGCGCTGGTTTGCCGCAAATTACCGCATCTCATTGCACTTACGTCACAGCAGCGATTCTAAACTACTTCTACAAATAGCCGCTCAAACTAGGCGGGGCGCTACGGGCGCGAGTCAGTTCCACGGCCGTGGCGCGTACTCCCTACCTTCATCCACTCTTGGTTTTTCTCAGTAACAGTGCAGGTTAATGGCTTGAAAAATAGCCACAAAGTAGTTAAATTGACATTATTCTGTAACATCGATCTGAGGTAATTCAATTTTTCGAAGAAATGCATATGGGAGGACCCTTGGCGCAATCTTCACTTGGTCTTAATCTTTTCAAATTGGACGTAATGTGTGTAAAAGTTGCAACGAGAACCAATCAAATACTCGATTTTTATTTACCTTAAAGTAGTTTGATACACATGTATTTGAATATAATTGATAATTGCAATAATAATGATTATAAACTGCAGAAACTTAGGACATGTTACAAGTGCCATGTTTACAACTATGCGAATATGCATTTGGCTAAAACACAGTCAGAAGAGCAAATACGCCGTAGAGTAGAGCACAAGGGTATGCCACAAGCAGCTGTTGATGGTCCATGGCAAGTGCAGTGACAAACAGCTTGGACGCAGATCCACTGCACCATACAACTGTGAGCAGCGTTAGAATACTTCCAATCATTCCTCTATAAAAATGCATTAGAATCAGATGAGATTTAAATCCTCTTTCACGAAATGCAATTCAATACAGTATAGTATTCTGATCGAATCACGTATCATACCAATTATTCAAAGTCATTAAAACGGTATTCACGAAAGGTGATATTAAATGAACTCACTTCAGAGAGAGGATTATGGAGGCTCCTGATAACCCAACCATTGGAAGTAGACAATATCCAAGCACACTGATGATACATCCAACAGAAACTCCTCCAATGCTCATCAGATTCAGAAGAGCATACATTGCCAGACAACCGAGCACGCCAATCCCATATATGTACCCAAACTGCACTTTTCCTGACTGAAATGATATTTGAAGAAGCAGACATTTGTTACTATAAGTGCATATCAAAATACACAGATATTAATTATTCCAGACAAACTTACAAGAAGCAAGAAACCACCAAAAGCGAGGCAAAATACCAGTGGTCCAGCAAGATCAGTGTCTTGCATGATGTCAGCATTAGTGCTTTTCAACGGGTTGAGAACAGCCAATGTCTGCAAAGAAATATAATACGAGGAATTAATAATATAGTATTTTAGTCGTCTTTAAATTTTATGTTATAGTGAAAGTTTTAAAACGTTTTCATTTATCATAAATGTATTGGCATAATTTAGAAATATAAAGGATCAACAAAACCAACATTACTATAATTTAATAATTCATATTGATGCTTGGCAAGACCATTGTTTCGACTTTTTAACAATCCTGGAGGGTTAGAATCCTTTAACTTATGATTTGTCAGGTGATATCGTTTCCGTAGGACACGTACCCTATATCAATATTTCCCATTTTATATCCTAGTATATTTTGCATGCAAATTGCAGTGCTTATACCAATAAATTAATACAAATGTATCTAAAAACACCAAGAACATCAATAATAGGAAATTAAGGTACAAAGCATCTAAGGGAGCGTCCAAAAATTACGTCATTAAAACACAATTTTTGGAGTATAATATCACAAATGTACGATTGCTCTGAAATTGTATTAAACGTGACAAAATATGTGAATGCTTCCGAAAAAGTATGAAACCTACGAACATTGCATCTCCCATAAAAATTATTTTTTAGAAAACGGGGTGTGGAGTTTTTTTTTTACAAAGAAAATGATAATTACGACTGCTGGCAAACCTGCCAGTACACATTTCCATATAAGTTTGCAAGTATATTTTTTTAGCTGTTCCATTTTCGATAAAAGTAATGACGTGGGCGATAAGCAGCAACAGTGCGTTGCCTATTGTTGTTTATCAGCGAAAGAGCGCTCTGCCAGATTTGAATTTTCATCATCCAGCATTTCCTTGGCTTGTCGAAAAACGTTATAAATAACAGGGCTAGACGCGGCACAAATCACTCATAAGTATTAAAACCGGGAGTGCAATCTCGTCACCTTGCTAGAAAGATGGATTTGCGGTCAGAATCAATCAATTGACGAATCGATCAGCGTCAATTCTGCGGCAAAAAGCAGTGATCAATTGGGCGTTGACGACCGCAAAGTTAATCATTGAACTCGTTGGTGCGAATCAGAAATTCGAAATGCAGAGCAAACCAAAAAATGTGTGCCGATTGGCATCAAAGGAAGAGCTAGACCCAAAACGTAGCACGTCACGCGTTCATATGAATTGCAGATAAAAACGAGCACCAATCAACTTTCAGTTCACCAAATCGCATCACTGCATCACTTCTCGAGCAAACACAAAGAGGAGCGAAGTTGACGAGAAAAATCGTCCTCCAACGTCACTTAATGACAAGACAGGCGCGATTCACGTTCGAAATTGGGTCTTTTTGCCCTCAGCCAACGCTTTTTTCCCACCCTCTTTAATACACCTGAGAGCTTGAATGATTGCTGCAGTATTTTCGCAATTCGTGCACTTCCATAGACCTATACTATGCGGCCTATGCTTACCCACAAGGTGACTTTTGTGGCAATAACTGAATGAAGCTGGCAAAGTGCATCTGTTTCTTTATATAACTTCTCGAATTATTCCTCTATCTCAACACAAAAGAAACCATTTTTATTGAACGGATACAGTGCACGCACCTTATCAAAAAGAGCAACAGAAGTCACACAAGCACAGACATCTTGCACCATCCTAATTAAATGCAAAATATGTCGCTGAATAACACCATTTTGTAGCCTATAATTGACAAGAATTTGAATACTCTTCCCAGAGTCCAAACAAAATGAATGACACAAGTTGAACTTCACATTTACGTTATTTTAATAAATACCTAACCATGAATTTCGGTTGAAAAAATATACATTGGACAATATTGCACAGGATAATGCAACTCCATATGCAATTAAGACCTTCAGCAAATTAAAACTAAATTAAACGCCCGTCATCAACATCTAGCATTCTGGAGGAAGATACATATTTGAAGATGACACTCCTTTTCTGACTACATAAATTACTCCATCTGAATGACCGCTTTTAAATGTCCAAATAATCTCCCATTTTAAAATAATACATATACACTATTTTGTGATCAGCTGAAGCTGGAAACACGTAGGTATACGCATAATATAGTGTTATAATTAGTTTAAATCCAATACAAACAGTTGTGGCATGGAGTATTTTATACTGTATGTAGTTTAGCTCTATTGATTTGACTTGACATTGATCTCGAGCTTATAGATTAGGACCACAATTTTTGCCAGTGAAATTGCACGTATATACAGTTTAATGAACGCAGCTTGAGTAAACGTGTGTTTGTATCGTTACAACATATAATTAATTATGACTTCCCGTAATTTAGCGAACTCGAACATCATTATTTTCAGGTGCAACTTGGTGCACTATGCTGCAGTAAGCCACCGTATTTCAGTCGCACACCTATCACTACCTGCTGTGTGGAGGGAAGCCATTAATTACCCATGCAGTGTTGCATGAACTTCTCTCTTTACAAACAATCACTATTCATTTTCTAACAAGATATTGACATCTCATTCAAATTCTATTGTATAACATCAGATAATATTTTTCCATGTACAATATTATAAGTAAGTTATACTTTGCAAGTATTTCTACTAATTTTTCACCTGCTAACCCCAGATGACCCTATACATATAGGTCATTTTTCATTTTATAATGAACGCATTTTGAGAATCTGGCCTTGATCTGTCTGAAATGGTCACAGCATCCATCTCACACAATGTATCCGTTTTAATACATTAATCAGTCACATTAGAATTCGTACTGTAAATACCTCGGGGATATGGAGTCACTGTAAGCGATGCAAGTCAGAGAAGCGCTTAGTTACGCAAAAATCCCACCAGGGGCTATAATGACGTCACGCACGTTGATTCCGCATTGATCGCAGGGACCCTTTTAGTTGTCTCACAGATCGTTAGTGACAAAGGGGACCCGAGTGGGACCTCTACTCCATCTACTCTCCAGAATCCAGAAATAGACAGATGTGTACCTACACTTTGCAGTTGCACAAGCTTTCAAGCGTCTATCACTTCAAGAATCTGCGAACCAACAAAAGCCTACAACAATCTACACCAAAATGCATTTTTCGGCGGATGGCAGTTACTGGTGGGAAACACGATTATTCAGGGCCTAGATAAATATTGTCACTTCAATAAATAACACTGACCGCGAGCCAAAATCAACGATGGCAGTCTTTAATATTTTGCCGAAATGGTTACTTATTTCATCAGCGAAAAATATTTTCATTGGAATTAGCTTCTATACAGACCAGTTGGTGTTATGATACTATTCTAAAGCAACAAACTTTCATTTACATTCAAAACAATTCCATAGGAAATCAATTTTCGGACTCTGCACACAACGTAAATGTTTTGGTGAAGTAGAAATACAAGTGGTTTAATATAATCATATAAAGTAATGTGAATAAATAAATTTGAATGCTGATCTCAACAAACATTGCTCGCATATATTTGTTCTAATTTGTTGTCCAATTTTTAAACGAACGTTGGACATTATAGTGTTAGAAGACCTAAAATTTTTCCCCAAATATGAATCATATTGATAGCAGTAAAATCATTCACTTAATCTTCCTATCATATATCGCAGACATGTAGACGCACTACTCAGGAAGAAAAAAAGTAAACTCTTATTTAAAAAAACAGTGATTTGTGGTGTTTAAATGTTGAATAGCTTGTGCAGTGAATGGTCTCAATTGTGGGAAAATGGGAAAAATAATTGATGATGGCGGCCTTGAACAATGGCAAGGTGTAAAAATCGGTTATCCGGAATCAAGAAATGGGGATCATATGTCCTGCACGTGCCTAATAAAAATTGAACTGCATGTTAAAGAAAAAGTAGAAGAGTGGAAAAACGTCGCTCATCGATCATGCAACCAAGCTTATATAATGGAACTCTGGCCTCAAAAAGACGGAAAATCGAAACCGCAAGTCTTCTGGTTTCTTGATGAATCGACTCAAGATTGTTGCCGATCCTACACGTATTGTTTCCAAAATATGGTTACTTTCAGGAAAACTTTGTTACTTAGAAATGAGCTGTCACATGCACACTTTTTAACGTGATCCAAATTCGGAAAGCTTCCTTCGCTGCATTAGCAAGACTGAGAAGAGCAAAAGTAATATGTATACACATATTTCATTTTGGGTTAAAAGAGACACAGCACGTCTCATTTGGAAGCTAATTTTGCATTTACATTTTACGACATGTGGTGCAAAGTGAGCGTTTAATGAGAGCGGAAATGAATCAAGTCCAATACTTCAGCTTCCTCCTCCTACTTCCTGTCGACTAAAAACCAATCAATATATTGAAATTTCCTTTCTGATTTATCAGCGCAAAGAAACGCATTTAAATGCATATACAGAACCAGTGGAAGGAAAAAACATAACAGAAAGCATCAGAGCAGCTGATCTTTTATAAAAGGATGCACGCGCTTTATAAATATTCATAAAACCCGACTATAATTAATGAGCATAGGAAACGCCCACGTTCCGCATCGGCAATGACAAATTTCAGAAGATAATGATGACTCCTGATGAAATACAAAACTGATTTCGGAACGGGATTCAAATTGCTTTGTTGCCATGCGAACGAGATTTAGGGAAATTGCGGCGCATAAGAGCAAAACATCTTTTTTTCCATATAGTTGCCATGTAAAGGTTAAAAATCTGAAATCATGTTATTAAAACAACGTAATGTATAGGCCTACCTTTTAAATATACGTTCGACAATCTGTAAACTGGGGTCTTTCTGCTTGAAGTAACATGTACTTCTAAGGCTCACTAAGCCTTCTGAATGGGTAACAAAAACGCAGCATTTTTATTTAAACTAGGCAAAGTGCCAAGATATATTAATAAATCTGAAGCTTGAAGACATGCAAATTGAAATTACCAAGTGTTGAGAATAAACATGACAGTACTTTTTAAAGTTCTCCACAGTCATTAAAATTCAGCCTCAAGATGCACTCAGGAAAAAAGAGCAGAAGCACAAAATTGAATGGGAAAATATAATTTTGAGATACTGCAGATATATTCCTATACAACTATATGTACGTGGGGAAATATTTTATGCACTTTTAAACATTAAATGTACAGGGGTGGGGTGGGGAGTGGCCAATAAATTTTATAAAGCGCATATGGAGAAGGTATAGAAATATAACCAAGTGTATAGAAATTTCATACGGTGCCATGAAACAAGAAGGATTGCGAAATAAGCTGAGGCAAAATCCTTGGAGAGCTCCCCAGATATATGTGTTCAAAAATACGCCAGAGAAAGCAACTAGTAAACCAAGATGAGAAAACGCATTTGTCGGGAAACGGAGACAACGTTGCTCGGATTACAATTTCTAGGGAAAAACGGGCATCGGTTTTTTCAGCGATTGATGTGGACAAGAAAAATAATACGAAAGCCGTGGGAGAGAATAAAAGAAAAACAATAGGCGACAGACGGGCCTGCCGGTAGAAAAATGCAAACACAAACGTTGGTAATAAACGTCAATCCCCACATGGGTTTGGTCTTCACAAAAGTGCAACGGAGCAAATATAAGAAAAACGAAGAAAATTGAACATGCCAAATAAAAAACGATTGTGGGCTTAGAATATTATGGCGCTGTAATGGTGCCATGTTCAACTGTTCACTACAATTCCCATATTTTCACTTGAATACATACATTGGAAATACTACTAGATCAATCCATGCAACCACACATACAGTTGAAATTTACATTCAGTTACGTGCATAAAAAATACTTATAAATTGCGCTATCCGGAAAGTAGTGACAGTTTTTTATTTTGAAATATAAAGCTGTAGTAATGTTAAATGTTGCATAGCAGAATGGTCAATATGCAACTTAAAGCATTTTTAAAAATTACTACCTTACATGTGAAAGTGTTTATTGGTAGTTTAAGAAGCATGATATAAACGTTTTGGTTATTAACATTTTACTTTACAATAAATAACGGCTATTAATTTCTGGACAGCCCTCGTATTAGAATATTTTAGAAATAGACAATTTTTCAGACTTGCTGTGCACTTTACACAATAGTTACAATTTAGGTTACACAGGTATTGTAAATACACAATGTACCACGAGTCCTTCTACTGCCATACGGTGATAGTAATAATACAGTAAGTATTTGTTAAGTGTGATGACGTGGTCACCAAAATGGGATTATGTTTACCATTCTGGTCAGCGCTTGAGGCATTTCTGCAGCTCCGAAATCACTCGCACTTCTTCATCAACTATACTATATCCTACCTAAGCTTAGCAAGAGACATCAGAAGACGAAAAACGACTTTTTTCCCCCAATTTCCTCTGTGCTACTTCCGCTCGCTAAACAACAGTAGTAATTTGATTGCACCATTCTGACACAACTGAAGGGCACCGTGACAAGAAACGAGAAGAAAACTACTCCAATATTGGGCGCTAACTTGCCTACTTACTTGACCACGTCAATAAACATTGCAACAGCATTGCAAGTAATAATGAAATTGCTGCTTTAGAAATGGTCTCTTGGCTGTACATATACGTAGTAAATAAACGACTTCTTCCACTGGCAAGCAAGTGACCACACTTGGCAAGGAAGCCCATGTCACGAGATATACTAGAGTATCCAGATACCGCTTCACTGCAGTGCACGGTATGCATATTGGAGCAAGCCCCCCACATTTCAAAAGTTTTTTTACGCTTTATAAATACCCTAAAATTTCTGAAAATAATTTTAACTTACTAAATCGGACGTGCTCTTCAAGCGCCTAATTCAAAATTTTGCCCTATCTTCAACAGCTGAAAAGTTGGAACACAGATGACATGAAATAAGGGTCAAGGTTAGATAATATTGGAAAGGAAACATATGAATTCCTATTAGTCTGCAGTATCACTTTTTAGATGTATGTACAGTCCTTCCAAAGAAAGATTGAGCCAGGACCATGCCAATTATCACGTTTAAAGGGGTGCACCAAGGCTATTTGTGCCTTGGGTGCACGGTTGCGCCAATGAGCTCATTGGTTGCGCATTTTGTGGCTACACTAGCGGTCGTCTTTGCCTGCACACCTGCAACCTTGAACCCCTTCAAACGTGGTAATTGGCATGGTCCTGGCTCAATCTTTCTTTGGAAGGACTATAAATCATGCGCGAAAAGTTATTAAAGAAAGATGCAGACTTTTTATCCACCCTGTATACATTCGCCATGAGTGGTGTTTACAGGAACTTCTTTGCGCTCAATTTAGCCCAACTTCCCGACATCATAGAGAGCTGAAATTTTGCACACATATCAGACTCGCGATACATTTTAATCTACAAACCGTTTTTTCATTTGCAAAAAAATCGAAGCTGGGGGAGCTTCATGGGTTGTTTTCACTGCACAGTCCATGTGGAATAGATTTAAAGGCATTCAATACAATGCACTGGACGAAAGGGACATAATGAAGACTAGGATTGCAAGGGAACTATAGATACATTACCGCATTAAAAATAATACAAGACCCCGAAAAGGAGAGAAATGTCTGAGAATGCCTATCAGGACGAGTTTAAATTTTATTTTCAATCGGAGATATATTTTGACCCAGCATAGAGGGAAAAAAATCATGCAATCTTGCGAAAGCTAAAGAAACGATTGCGCTATTTTTCACTCTCACTTTCTTCTCAATTTCTCCCGGATGGCTTTTTCCATTCGAGTGTGAAATTCCTGCGTTTCAACTTTTATGCACCGACCTCTACAACTTTTCTCTCCATCCTCTTTTCCAGCCAATCTCCACAAATCTATCCACTCTCTGACAACACATATAGCCGATATACATAGCCAGTCAAATACAATAGCGCTTGACTTTCCTTTATCCATTTCTTTTCAATGATGTGTTTGTTCTCTACGACCGCTATTTTCATGGCGTAAACCGTCGACGCGTGCGCCATGAAATCGCTTCATTTTCAGCAAAACCTTACTCAAAAAAACATGTTAAATCCTCGAGAAGCACCAAAAAACAATAACAAATGTCTCCAAAATGCACGGATGACCCGATGATCAGATTAAATTGACGCAATTACGACACACAGCCAAGCTATATATTCAACTACTCCATTCCCCAAAACCTCATCGTTATCATCCTCACACAAAATAACATAGAAAAACACATATAGAATACCAGAAAGCTAACCTTGTCTAACCTTGTCTATTCAGTAAATACGTATATAGGGTCGATTATTAATTATTTTTATAATGCTCTTTCAATGTGATTTTGAGAAAATTTCATTGAAAAAACCCCATAGGGTCCGATGTTGTTGCCACATCCGATCATGCATGCTACAGTGTGTGACGTCATCACAGTAATCTGTTATTTATTTTGCGATGTGGTCGTAAATCGAAAGTAGGTGAATAACACCATTGCCAATATACGTTTCAATTTTGGCCCAGCAGTGTCAACACCTATGGGTCGATGAGAGACATCCTCCGCAGCAAGGATCGCTCGCACTCTGGCGGAAAACGGCCGTACTAAATCAGAGTTAACACAGAGATACAAGTTGCATGTTATTAAAATGATAAGCTCAATCAGGGAACTTCCATTTCGGTAAAGGAAACCACAATTTATTATTGGATGTTCACACTTGTACAAGATTGTTCAAATATTGGACCAATGCCCCAATGAATTAGGAGCAAATGCAAAGATACCTAGAAATGTTTTCCATTTCAGAACATTTGAAGTTTTCTTTTTTCTCTCCGAAAAAATAGCATAAAGATAGTTATTTATAGCTTTTTGGCATGCCATTATTTTCAGTTTACATGCATATCTCATTTTGCACTATATACCAGTATGTATATAGCTTTTACAGGCACTATATACTTTAAATTTTTACAAACTTCGGCATAAAAAGTGGTTGCATTGGGTAAAATATTAACTACAATGCTTGTCCATTAGTATATATACTATAGTCACATTGTAATCGACTTGTGCAAGTGTGCACATGGCATGTTCCCATGAAATGGGACTAAAGAAACAATATTACAAAAGTAAACCGCGGATACTGCTTGAGCACAGCTTGAAAACACATCAAATTTAAAATTACATCTGCAGGAAAACCATGCAAAGGGCGCAGTATATTCTGTACATGCATGCACATTAGGAACACATACAACAACACAAAATTCCCAAAGGACCATTCAAATATAATGTCACATTTAATTGACAACAGGGTGCATCACTGAATTGATAACAACAAATGAACTATTTGAACGCAAAAACCTATTGCGGTCAGTAAAAACCAAGAAAACTTATTTTATTTTAAAAAGAGTCATTGATATTTTGTCTCATATTTTATATAAGTAACAACCGTAACAAAGTATGACAGCACTATACATATTATACGCAATTCTAGTGTTATAATATATTTACAGCATATGAGTTTACACTTACAATTTAAGCGGATAAAACGATAACAGGGTAAAAGCACATTCACTGACAATTAACTGTTCTTCGATTTTTAAAATGAACTATACGAGTACTTTTATTATTAATAATTTCGGTATCTAACGTAAAAGCCAATTAAAGTTGGGATGGAAACAGAAGGAAGCAAATAGCCCATACACATTACACACTTTAATTAAACAATAATCTAGCTTTCCAACATAACAATATATTGTATTTTATAGCATCACACTTAAATATTAATTTTTCAGGTTTATCGCCTCTATACACATCCCTTAAATATTGTAGGCTGCGTAAGTGCTGTATATATATACCCAGTATACAGATATTTTACCATATAAAAGAAACCTCCATTTTATTTACTGCAGAATTAATCTAATATGCACTACTAGTAAGACATCAATGTAGAAAGCCCACTCCAAGTGTACCCCATCAAATGCAAATTTGAATAAAATATCCATTTTGCGAGCAATATATGGGCACAGCATACAGTGAATAGTTTCCTAAACAACTTCCTGCATGCGGAAACCCACATTGATTTCTAGTAGCACAAACGCAGCCAGAATAAGCAACTGCATGGCAAAAGTAGAGAGACACGTGGGAAACGTACAAATCGATAAAACCAGAAACATAAGATTTATTGATTCTTGAGCAGAAATTTAGCAAAGTTTGTTTGATGACAACATCTATGAATGGCAAACAATAAGAAGCAAACAGTCGTATAAACAACGAATGTACAGATGGTCACAAAGATCAGTATTGGTTTTAGATATAGACAATGAGAGCCTGCATGTGCAAATAGTGCAGCTTTCTGGTTGGCTGTCCGATTCTCAGAGGTTCATCTCCTCCCCAAGGAGGATAAAACCAACCGAAATTCGGAAGATGAGCATTGAAAGAAAGAGAAGATTTGTGGAGCTTTTGCATGGGAGAAGATTCCAAGCAAGGCTGGAGAAATAGTTCCCAATAAATTGTCCTTCGCCTGACATAATCAACCCAAGGAATAGAAAACCAACCATTCCATTCCACCTCCCACAACTGCACAATGCACTGAGTAGATGTGGACTGCAATTTTAAATTTCCTTTTGCTTTCCAAAATACAAAAAAGTACAATGTATTGAACAAATGTCCCGTCCAAAATTTATTCCATCTAAGAAGAATTTTAGGCTGCATAGCATATACCTATGTATATCATACTTGTATACAAGGCTACATCTTGGATACTAAAACTTATTCAAATTTACAATATTGTATATGGAATGCATAACTAAATATCATTTAGAAATGCGAATTAATTGCTAACTCAAAATTCCATTTATTATTATATCTTCATTTTCGAAATTATTTGTATATTTAGCATTCAAAAATTATAAATCGTGCTCAATTTTGTTAACCAAAAATAGATTACTACTGTTCAAACATGCCCCACTTCAGCTTGAATTCACAATACCAAAATGACACAATGGTCTGCTCAAAAGTCAGCATAATTACTATTTTACGATTTCGGTTTACGTGCCATAAAGCGAATGTTACGCAAGTCAAAGTTGTATACTGCAACATCAGCATGCAGTTCTGCATGTCCCTTCTTGTGTCATCGTGTAACTATTGTAATAAACCAAAGGGGAAAGAATAAAAGGGCATGTTGCAAATTTTGTTTTACATGTATGGCTTCAATTTAAAGGAGAACTGGCACGGTTTTGTAAGGCACCCTTACAATCCGCAAATTCTTTGCTTTGCAGAATGTAGACTTCTGTACATGACATATTTTAATTTCCGCTCGAGCAATCTGCAGTGCGGACATATTCGATACAAGCGTTCGGAGCGATACCAGAATGACCTGGAAAACAGTTTTCCTTGAACAGTGAAACCTGCATACGGTGGAGTCAAATCGGGCCGAGCTATTTCTCCACCATAGAAAAGTTTTTCATCAAAGGCAGACAGATTTCTTTTAGACCTGTACCACAACAGCTTATGCCCACTGGGTGGCAGATCCAGAAGAAATACCACGATTCCCACATGTTGACACTTTCTGAGCCACGCAATGAGTAATAAATCAATAGTGTGCAAAATAAATATGTCACACAAGTCAAGGGAAGAGGTCATCACAAAGCTCTGGTTCATTGTTGCCTTTTAAAAGTATTTCTTGGATAAGGGTTGGGTATTACTAATCAGGTTTCAAAATGAAGCAATGCTGGGTTTATTTTTCTTCCAGTCAAGCATTCCAAAGACTGAATTGATTAGAGTGTGAATCAAAAAGTTTCCACAGGTTAAACTGCTGCTCATTTAACTGTATGCGAGTTGAAATAATATTTTGTTTTCCATTCCACTTCTTTCAAGTTCTACTATAGACAGGTTATTTAACATGGATATAATTGTCACTATAGAAAGAAAATGGAAATCTTAGACAAAAAAAAGGCATTTTATAGTATACAAAATTTTTATTCAGAATAAATGCAAACGTAAATTCGTGTTTCCCACATAGGCACAGTGTCTTGAAAAACGCGGTTTACTTCAAAAGCGAGGAAGTGCATGGAAATCGCGAAAATGGAGGGATTGTTAAGCTTGCAGTACATTTCCAGGTCATCGAAGAGATCTCGTAAATAAATGATAAACAAGAAAGAGAAGAGAAAATACGTGCACGGATCAAACAAACGGCATGCAGGGAAACGTAATAGACATGGAAAGCTGACATTATATAAGAATGGGGACGTCATCGGGGCATGAACTGCGAGTTCATTTCCTCCAAAACGGAGCGTTATTTTCGCATGCGTGAACCAAGTCCGGTTACAGCAATTGCAATTGATATGGAAAGGGCAGGGATAGAGGGAAAAATCTGCGCTCACTCGGAACAGAATCATCATTTCCATCCGATTTCACCGTCAACTTTGATTTATTCTCCGAATTCCACTCCGAAGACATAATTGCTCCTCCGTTTCGTCAATGATGTTGCATCACCCACAAAAGAGAATACTGTGCACAAAAAACACGCATTTGCCTCAAATTAAAATGCTCATCTCCACAGTTCCTTATAGGAAATGGGCATATCATCATTGAAAAAATAGAGAGAGAGAAATGGAGGTTGGAAGACAGCCAGAGATCAAGAAATTATAGCTAGGATTCCATATTGGCGAATTTTCAGCATTGCGGTTTATGCAACACCTCCTTGATGCAACATGTCGATTGGAATTACAACTTGGACACTGCTTTTACTATGGTACCACCGCTTCCCTTTATATAGATCAGTCTATATCTTTGAGATGTTTTACTTGGAGTGCACTTGAGGGCGCTAGAAGTCTTTTATCTTTCCAGTAGCACATGACATATTTTTTTTTACCAGAGTTGTACCATTAGCAGGTTTTTAATAAGG